>LPNX011138715.1:156139-169307 GCA_001517045.1 Pseudotsuga menziesii
AAACCAGAAGGACCCAGGATTCATGACACAACCATGAATGAAGAAGCTCAAGAAGAAGATCAAGAATTTGAAGAACCCGAAAGACCTGTAGATCCACCTCAGGAAAATAATCCTCACAAGAGGAAACCTGCTTGGGTACGAGAAGTTATCCAAGGTGGGGAAAGATATGGGGCTCTAGAAGAGAATCATTGAGAAAGAAAGAGGAGTAGATCCTGCTCCAGGTATGTAGGATTACTATGTGATTTCATTGATAAAGAACCTTCCAATTATGAAGAAGCGGCAGAATGGAAAGAATGGAAGGATGATATGATTGAAGAGTATCAGTCGATCATGAAGAATGATGTTTGGGATGTTGTCCCAAGACTAGAAGGGAAATCAGTTGTAACTTCCAAATGGATCTACAAGATCAAGTATGCTACAGATGGTAGTATAGAGAAATATAAGGCAAGATTTGTTTCTCATGGTTCCTACTAGAAACAAGGCATATACTATGAAGAAACCTTTGCACCTGTAGCCAGATACACTTCCATCATATCGGTAATTGCTCTGGTTGTAGTGATGAAATGGAAGATACACCAAATGTATGTCAATACTACTTTCTTGAATGGTGTAGTGGAAGAGGAAGTGTACATGGAGAAACCACTCAGTTTTGAGACACATGACAGAGAGTCTCATGTATGCAGATTAAAGAAATCCTTGTATGGTTTGAAACAGGCACCCAGGACTTGGTACGGTAGAATTGATAGCTTTCTATACAATTTAGGATTTTCTAAGATTAAAGCAGATTCCAACCTTTACTACAAGGTTGAAGATGGAAACCCAGTGATGCTCCTACTGTATGTAAATGATCTGTTTGTAACAGGTATGGATGGGTTTATTGCTGATACGAAGAGGAAGCTTGCTTCTGAGTTTGAAATGAAGGACTTAGGTATGATGCATTATTTTCTAGGCATGGAGGTGTGGCAGAATGCAGATGGGATTTCCCTGGGACAAGGGAAATATATAGTAGAGATCCTGAAGAGGTTTGGGATGAGGGACTGTAAGTCTATGGCCACACCTATGGCATCGAACCTGAAGCTATTGAGTGATGCTTCATTAGAGACGGTTGATGCTACGATGTATCATCAGATTATTGGGTCCTTCATGTACCTGAAAAACACGAGACCAGATATTTGCTTTGCTGTGAACATCTTGAGCCAGTTCCTAATAGATTTGAGACATGTTCACTTGATTGCTACAAAGCATATTCTGAGGTACCTGAGGGGTGCAGTTGATTATGGGCTCAAGTATGAGTCAAATCAGAAGAATAACCTAGAGGGTTATGTTGATTCAGAATGGGCAGGAAGTGCCATTGATAGGTAGAGCACTTCAAGGTGTTTCTTTAGTATGGGATCAGGTGTGATCTCTTGGTTTAGCAGGAAGAAATCCTATGTGGCACTTAGTACAGCTAAAGCAGAGTATGTCGCATCTTGTTCAGCTAGTTGTGAGGCAGTATGTCTATAGATGCTACTGTCTGATTTATTTGATCTCCAGTTGGATGCTACTTGTATACATTATGACAACCAGAGTTGTGTGAAGTTGTCAAAGAATCCAATGTTCCATGAAAAGTCGAAGCATATCAAGATCAAGTATCACTATATTAGGGATATGGTGTAGAGGGGAGCAATAAAGCTCTAGTATGTTGTGATGGAGGAATAGATAGCTGATGTGTTGATGAAGCCATTGGCTAGGGTGAAGTTCAAGTACTTCAAGGAGAGGCTTGGTGTTCTCCAGATCGAGGTTTCCTCCAAGGGAAAATGATGAGACCCATAGCCATTCTGACATGGTGAGAGGATTGGTTCCTTCCATGGTCAGATGTAAGGGCTGGGCCATTCTGTCATGGTGAAAGGATTGGTTCCTTCCATGATAGATATGAGTGCTGATCCATTCTGATATGACTGTAGGATTGGTTCCTACATGATCATATATAAGGGCCATTTCCATTCTTTTAATGGAGCTACCTGGTGAGGTACCAGGAATACTTGGTCTAGGACTGAGGGCCATTCTGATATGACTGTGAGATTTGTTCTCACATGATCAGATATGAGTGCATGTCCATTATGATGTGATAGAGGGATGTGTTCCCACTTGATCAGATGTAAGGGCTGAGCCATTCTGTCATGGCTAAAGGATTAGGTTCCTTCCATGTCAGATGTGAGTGTTGGCCATTCTAACTTGGTGTAAGATATAAGGGCTACCCCCATTCTTGGAATGGAGCTACCTAGTAAGGTACCAAGAACCCTCATTCTAGGACTGAGATCCATTCTGATTTGACTGAGGGATGTGTTCCCACATGATCAGATGTAAGTGCAGAGCCTTTCCACAAATGATAGTAGGTGTGTCCTATCATGCTGGTTGATGTGAGTGCTGGCCTTTTCATAGATTATAGTAGGTGTGTCCTATCATGCTGGTGGATGTGAGTGCTATGCCTTTTTACAGATGGTAGTAGGTGTGTCCTACCATGCTAGTGATTGTAAGTGCTGTGCCTTTCCACAGATGGTAGTAGGTGTGTCCTACCATGCTGGTGGATGTGAGTTTTGTTCCCTTGAACAGATGATAGTAGTTGTGTCCTATCATGTTGGTGGTTGTAATTGCTAATCCTTTTCACAGATGATAGTAGTTGTGTCCTATGATGATGGTGAATGTGAGTGCTGGGCCTAGTCTGATGTGATTGTAGGATTGGTTTCTACATGATCATATGTGAGTGCTGGGCATGCCTTTCTAACTAGTAGGTCAGATGTAAGTGCTGGACGGGCCATTCTAACTTGGTGTTAGATATAAGTGCTGAAGAAGAACTACATGGAGGCTAGGCCTACAACCAACATGAAAAAGCACTGGCTCTATAGAAATTCCTGTGAGAAGAAGAATCATGAGATAGCACCCGTGACGATCCAGTAATGATGATCTAGCAGTGATGATCCAGATCGAGTGATGATCCAGATCTAGTGATGATGTCCAGTGATGATCCAGATCGAGTGATGATCCAGATCTAGTGACAATGTCTAGTGATGATCCAGATCAAGTGATGATCGAGTTCCAGTGATGATGATCCAGATCTAGTGATGATCCAGATCGAGTGATGATCTAGATCTAGTGATGATCCAGATCGAGTGATGACCCAGATCTAGTGATGATGATCTAGATTGAGTGATGATCCAGATCCAAAGACGAAGATGAGTTGAAGATACATATGACGAGATGATCCAGAGAAGAATACCAGTGACGAAACCTGTGTCGAGAGAATACCTTCCTAGTTAAGAGGGAGTGTTGATGTAATTTTAACTTCAAAATGTATTTACTTGTATTTCTTATCTATTGTAACCCGATGTTTATTCTGGGATGCACTTGTGTCATGTCATGCCTCGATGTTCCTATCAAGAGGATCTATATTGTAAACAAGTCATGTCAAGTCATTGTGGGTAACCCTCCTATTGTCTAAGTGTTAAAGTCCCCATAGTTCCGGGGCACTAGGGTTATTAGACTCTCCTAGAGAGGTCGGCCCTAGTAGGGTTTTAGTCATGTCAGGATTAGTATAAATAGAGAGCTGGACTCTCTATTTAGAACACATCTTACACACACTCAAGTGTAGCGCATAGTTGAGGAAGGAGAAGACACTAGGGCTAGATAGAAAGAAGGTTACTGCTGTCGGGAGATCACTTATTGTTTTGGGTTTTACTTTGGTGCTAATTCTATCTTTGAGGAGGTTGTGGGGTTTTCTCCACTTATGGTTTCCCAGAGTAAAAACATTGTCTTCATTGTCTCTTGTGTTTGATTGTTGTGCTTGTTGTTCTCTCAGTTAAAGATCCTAATGTTATGCTAATATTAATGTTAAAAATATAACAAATCTATTATGAACCTAATTTATAGTTTGAACTGTAACTAAAAATCTGATATGGATCTACTACCAATGGAGGTTCTAATACCACTGATTGAAGCATCTTGGAAAGATGGACATTCTGATCAAGATAAATTACTTTTGTTTACCATATACAAAGTATCCATATGCACCCTGTCGTAATTGCATTACAATTGGTTTCTATAGAGCTTCATGGCTTGATTAGCTAAGATAATGTTATTGTATCCAGACTTTGATTTGGTATTGAATTTTATGGCATTCTATACTTGCCAATATGGATTATGAAGCTTATTAACAAATGGATCATTAGAATATCCTATCACACTAAAGGCACATGAATTGGATTAAAAAAAATGTACGTGCCCATCAACAATATTTGAACTTTTCTACGTTATGAGGAGGATCTCAATATCAGGACGATTTTGATGATATATTTAATTTTTATAGCATAACAATTTTTGGAATCTTGAGGCCATTTAGATCCTTAACGTCTATGTATCACACACAGTGCTTTCCCAGTTTATTAGATCTCACTTATACTAGCAAGTTGGTGATGGGTCCCAGGTTAGACTTGGCCTTGATGCTATTATGGGATGTAACCAAAATATTTTCTTGTTGGAGTTCTGATACATTATTTTCAAATTATTAAGGTCACTCTGAGCTCAATTGAGAATCCTGAGGAGACTACTTCATGGAGAGGGAGTTTGTTCTTTCTTGGGAGCTACACAAAACTCATACTAGGCTGGGTATGGAACCCGATGAGCTTATTTGATCTTTGAATGAATCAAGGGGATCTTATTCATCCAGGCTCATGTATGTGGCGTTACTTGGATCTGAAGATGGAGGGAATCAATGGTGGTTGGAATTTTTATGGAAATTTCAGGCTCCTCCAGAGTCAAAATTGTTGATATGGCTGGTTCTCAATGAAAGAGTATTAACACGGGATCTATTGCAGCAAAAAGGTGAAATGGGCCCAAGCATGTGTTTTCTTTGTAACTACTCTGACAAAACTCTACTACATCTTCTTATCTCCTTCCCATACACTACACAGGTCTGGGATGATGTGGATGGGGCAGTTGGTTTTTGTAATTAATGGAAACATGAAACAGCGGAAGATTGTTTCTCCATTTGGTTCATGAGGAAGGAGTCAGGGGCAATCCAGGCTCTTCCCTTTCTCATTATGTGGGGTATTTGATCTGCAAGAAAATCTTGTTTATTTGAGGGGAAGTCATTTCCATCAGTTCAATTAGTGGCACATTCTATTGCATTACTTTGAACTTCCACACTATAAAGATATCTCTAGTGCAAAACCTCCAAGGATATTGCTTCCTCCTCATGTTGATAAATCTTTTACATGGGGCTTCTTTTATGGGACCAGTCAAGGACATGAATCTATATACAGAGTGGGATTTATTTTACACTACTCATAATAGCACTTATTTGAATTCAAAGCTAACATTGGTTAGGACACAAACAATGTTGAAGAATTGAAGAATATTTTCTTTATAATGAAGTTTTCATTGGCTAAGGTATTTATTCTCTAGAGATTCTATCAATGTTTTAAAACTCATAATTAGAATCAGAATCGGCCGAGGGTCAACTTGGACTCAACCTTCCCTCATACCAGTTTGAAACTTTGAACTTAATGACTCATTTTACTAAAAAAATTAAAATTTTAAGGGAAAAATAATAATTTTAAAGATTCCAAACAGTTAGAAAAAAAATATGTGAAGCCTGCTCATGTATATACCATACAAGGGTGAATATATCAAAGCGGTAATGAGTGCAATACATATATGAAACAAAACACATAATCAGAAAATATTTAAATGGCCTCTAGAATCCAAAACAAAACATGCTACTAGCCTACAAGGTATTAGCCTACAAACTGATCTACATGATTAATCATGAAACCTATCACTATTGGAAATGAGATCCTCAGCACGAGCTATAGGACAATCCTCTAGGCTGCAACCAATGTTAAGAGGTTCTTGTATCATGGTGCATGATGTGACTAAGAATGTCGACTTAAGCACCCTATTTTGAGCAATCATGCCTGGACCATGTAGTGACATATTGGTTGATGATGAGGGTTCCTTCAATGTAACAACATTGCATTAGTTTATGTCTCAATTTGGTATTGAATTCAATTTGTTCGTAATAGGAACTTGTTGGAGTGTGTACTAAGATAATGGAAATGGGCCATACACTAACATACAAGAATAATAATAAGATTAGCCTTTTGTTGTTATATTTAGATTCCCACTTATTAATGTTCATATTGTCTTTTCTTTGTTGCTCTTAGCATTTTGGCTTATGTTACATGTATGATGCTGAAAAAGAAGTAAAATTTAGAACTATGTGAAATGATTCTAACATTACTACCCCATCTACATCTATGAAGCATCGTATAGAAGTTTCACAAGCTAAGCGAGAACAAGTATGTTTTGCAGCTCTGCCACATTTTGTTTCAATTGAAGAAACTGAGAATTCTAATCCGTTTATTTCTAGTCCTTCAACAATCCAAGGGAGTAGTTTAGATCACAGTTCACCACTAAAATTTCACTTAGATGGTGATGCAACTGAGGATACAAAGGATTCCATTTCCCATATATAATCAAGAAGTTCCATATTTGATGTGTAGCAATGGGGTCTTCACTTTTGGAAAATTAATGAATAAAATTTTCAAGTATTAGAGTGAAGAATGAATATCTTTCATGCAGATCATTTCTCCATTCATAGTGACTTATGAGCATCCTATACATTGGGTAATTTTCCCCGCATTAACTTATTTTTCAATGTATTTTTTGTTATAACTTGAAACCTCTTACATATGGATGCAGATACTATATCAAAAAACCAAACTGGCAGCTTTAGCAAGATACGTAGTATCCCCTTCCATTCTCTACTACCTAATGGTCTCTTGTTGGCCATGGGATTTACCTATCCTCCCTGGAATTGATTGTATTGGATTGAATGAGCACAAAAAAATATAGAAAGGATACAATATTACACTCACATTCTAATATCTATAATGTGTTTTTTCTGAACCACTCTACAATTTTAGAATCTAGGTGAAACTCTGCCACCTATTCTGCATGATGATTTGCATTGATTTAGAGGCCAAAGTAGGATCCCTCTGGATAGTAGATATCATTTCTAACAAAGGTGAAAATTGATGACCATGCATGAATAAATTACCAAGAACAAGCAACCTCTTAATTACCTATCTTCCTATTGCATTGACAAGGACTAATATTGTATTTTCTACTTGAATTTACACAAACAAAGTATCCATATGCACCTTGCTGTAATTGCATTACGATTGGTTTCTATAGAGATTCATGGATTGATTAGCTGAGATAATGTTATTGTATCCAGAGTTTTATTTGGTATTGAATTTTATGGCATTCTATACCTGCCAATCTAGATTATGAATCTTATTAAGAAATGGATCATTAGAATCTCCTATCACACTAAAGGCATAGACTTTGGATTAAAAAAATAGATGTATGTTCCCATCAACAATATTTGAACTTTGTTGCAACCAATGTTAAGAGGATCTCTACACTCTCTGGGTCTGTGACACTTGGATAAGATATATGTCTTATTGATAGTGGTGCTTCAAAGCACATGACAGGACAAAAGAAAACTTTGTCAAAAATTGAAGAGAAGAAATCTCCTCAGAAGGTATCATTAGTAAATGACAATCAATACCCTATCAAAGGAATTGGTGAAGCAAGCTACAAGCATGATTATGGAACCCCAATGAAGATGAAGGAAGTCTTATATGTACCAAGTTTGAGGAAGAACTTATTTTCTATCTCGACACTAGATAATAAAGGATACAGGGTTGCATTCATAGATGGACAAGTACTTATGTGTCCCAAAGGAAAAGCAATTGAAGATGCAGTTGTCATTGTTGAAGAAGAAGGATGCTTATATAAACTCAAGGCACATTCAAAAAGAGAACTTATTCATGCGACCACTATCCCAAGTGAATTATGGCATAGGAGGATTTCTCACATCAACTAAAAAGCACTACTCCATGTGAGAAAATTAGTGACATCTTTTCCCGATTTGAAAACTGATCATGAAAGAATTTGAAAAGCATGTGCAAAAGGGAAATAATATCAAGAATCCATTTTCGAAGAGTGATAGAAAGACTAAATGTATGTTGGAACTAATCCATTCAGATGTATGTGTTCCAATTACATCCACATATTTGAGTAGTTATGAATATTATGTTACATTTATTAATGACTATTCAAGAAATACATGGATATATTTCTTGAAAAAAAAGAATGAAGTATTTGGAAAATTCAGGGAATTCAAAGCCTTGATATAGAATCATTCAAAAAGAAGAATCAAGACAGTCCGAACAAAATATGGTTGATAATATACTTCAAAAGAGTTTGAATCATTTTGTAAAGAAGCTCGAATCAAGAGGGAACTAACTAATCCCTGCAATCCTCAACAGAATGGTGTTGCAGAAAGAAAGAATAGGACCATTATGAAAGAAGTGAAGACAATGATACATGATCAATATGTTCCAATGCATCTATGGGATGAAGCAACAAGGATGACAATTTATGTACATAATAGATTATCCCATAGTGCCCTTGTATTCAAGACTCTAAAAGAAATGTTCACAGGAAAGAATCCTGAAGTGAGCCACCTCAATATATTTGGTTTCCTAGTGTATGTTCACATACCAAAAGAAAAGAGAACCAAGTTGGACCCTTCCATAAATAAGGGAATATTTTTTGGATAGAGTAAAGTCTCCAAATATTTCAGAATATAAATTCAAGGATTCCATGACATGGATATTAGTAGAGATGTCACATTTAATGAAGAAGCATCTCTCAAGAGATCCAAAAAGTGCCATCATGAAGAAGTATATGAAGAATATGTACCTCCAAGATATGTAGAAGTTGCACCCTCCCTCAAAGATGAAACACCAGAATACCATGATATGATAGAACCTTAAGAAACTCCCACTATGAATATGTCATGAAAGAGAAATCCTGGTTGGGTAAGAGAAATTATACAAGAAGCAGAGAAGCATGGAGCTCTAGAAGGCTCCATAAGAGTAAGAAGGAAATAAAGCCATTTTCTAGTTATCTGTCTTTGATGTGTGATCTTATATATCAAGAGCCTACCAGTTATGAAGAAGCTATATATAAGAATGAATGGGTAGAAGAAATGATGGAAGAATAAAAATCAATAATGAAGAATGATGTTTGGGATATAGTTCCCAAACCAGAAGGAAAAAGTGTGGTATCTTCCAAGTGGATTTACAAGATAAAGCATGCATCTGATGGAAGTATTGAGAAATATAAGGTAAGGTTTGTAGATAGAGGATTCTCTCAAAAACAGGGAATTGATTATGAAGAGAAATTTGCACCACTATCAAGGTAAACTTACATTAGAACCATCATGGCACTTGCATCCATGATGAAGTGGATTTTACACCAGATGGATCTGAAGAAAACTTTCCTGAATGGTGTTATTGAGGAAAAAGTGTACATAGAACAACCACAAGCATTTGAAGTTGAATACATATAGACTCATGTCTCTAAGTTGAATAAGCCTATGTATGGATTGAAGCAAGCTCCTAGATCTTGGCACAGGAGGATAGCAAGTTTTTTTATGATCTTGGGATTTACCAAAAGTAAAGCAAACCCTAACCTTTACTTTAAGGTTATGGATGATGAACCTGCCATACTATTGTTGTATGTGGATTATTTATTTTTTATGGGAAATGACAAATAGATTGTAGAGTGCAAAGAATATATCTGAATAATTTGAGATGAAATACCTTGGATTGATGCAATATTTTCTAGGTCTTGAAGTATGGAAGAACTCAGAAGGAATCCTTCTCAACCAGGGAAAGTATGTTGTGGAAACCTTAAAAAGATTTGATATGTTCGAATGTAAATCCATGGCCACACCCATGGATATCAACCTGAAGTTGTTAGTTGATGAATCATCACATTTAGTAGACGTGACTCTGGATAGATAGATTATTGCGTCATTAATGTATTTGATGAATACCAGGCTAGATATATGTTTTATTGTGAACACCCTGAGTCAGTATTTAGATAATCCTAGACATGTTCACCTTGTAGATGCAAAGAATGTGATGAGGTACCTTAAAAGTACATTATAATTTGGTTTATTCTATGTTGGAGATCATGACTACAGATTGTATGGTTATACAGATGTAGATTGGGATGGAAGAGCACCTCAGTTGGATGTTATTGTCTGGGATCCACCATGATCTCATGGCTTAGTAGGAAGCAGCCCAGTGTTTCTCTTATCACAACTAAAGAAGAGTATATATCAACTTGTTCTACTAGTTGTGAAACTATATGGATTCAAAAGTTCATGTCAGGTCTATGTTCCCTGGAGTTGGATACCATGGTGATTCTATATTACAACCAAAGTTGCATAAAGATGACGAAAAACCTAGTGTTCCATGACAAGTCAAATCACATAGAATTATGGTATTTCTACATATGAGATATGGTGCAAAAGGGAGCTATAAAGATTCAGTATGTGAGCACTTATGAGCAAGTTGTTGACGTGTTGACTAAGCCACCATCTCGAGTAAAGTTTGAATAATTCCGTGAAAATGTTGGTGTATTTTTAAAAGACATTAATTGAAAGGGGGAGTGATTATGATGATGTTGTAGTGGGATTGTATCATCCCTCAACATTCGTCCTAAAATGACCCGCAGATTGTTTGTCTCCGAGATGTGGTTGATGATGTTGTAGTGGGATTGTATCATCCCTGGAGATTAGTCCTAAAGTGATCCATAGACTTTTGTCTCTGTGATGTGGTGGGATTGTATCATCCATGGGCATTAGTCCTAAAGTAATCTACTGACTTTTTTCTTTGTGATGTGGTGGGATTGTATCATCCCTCTACATTAGTCCTAAAATGATCCACATACCTTTTTCTCTGTGATGTGGTGTGATTGTATTATACCTGGACATTACTCCTAAATTTATCCACATACTTTTGTCTCCGTGATGTGGATAGGATTGCATCATCCTTGGAATTATGTCCTAAATTTAAAGGTATTGATCATCCCATAATTAGAGCATGTGTGTTGTAGGTTATGTTGCTGTAGATGATGGTGTTGTTGATCGAAATATCAAGTGTTTTTGATCGAAAGATCAAGTATTGTTGATGATGTTGTTGTTGAAGGAAAGATCATTTTTTTTTATGACGTTGTTGTTGATCGAAAGAACAAGTGTTGTTGTATATTCGCAAGTGATCCGGCACTGCAAAAGATGAAGATAAAATATGAAGACTCAATGTTGTAGAAGATGACGCTCCAGTACTAAATATGTTGAACATGTTCTAGTAGTTGTTCCGGTTGCTGATGATTGTTGAAGAAAACTTCTGATGGCATATAGATGTATCACCTTGATTTTTTTGATTATTCTCTCTCTCCTTTATCCTACAGTTGATTTTATTGTTTTCAGTAGAATACCCTTATCGTTATGGGGGAGTGTTGAAATATTATAAATTAAAAGAATATTCTATATGTATTTTATTGTTGTAATCTGTTGGAGATGTTTTATTCCTTCCTCAAAATGTTATTATTGTATTTCTTCATCATAGAGTCATGAGGTAAAACCTTCGTTGTAATTTGGGTCAATAGAACCCTCTAGAAAGTAATATTATATTGTTTTGTTTCTTCCTAGGCAAGTCATCCCAGTAAGTTTTTTGGGGCTGACCTGGTTAGGGAAAATGTCAAGTGGAAGATAAAGTATAAATATAAGTGGTGTTGTCCTCATTTGGACACACACTCACGTGTGTATTGTGAATAAGAGAGAGATAGAGAGAGAGAGATATATAAGGAGAAAGAGAACCTATTTGGGGTTTTCTCTTTGTGCTTTTGGTACATCTATATAGAGGAATTTTTGTTGAGTTTTCTTTCCGTAGAGGGTTTCCAAAGATAAATGAGTGTATATCTTGTGATTTCATTTCTTTCAGTGATCTTGTATATGCTATTGTTGTGAAATTGAATTGAGTACTTATGTTATCTATCTTAGCATATGTAATATTAAGAGTAAGTCATGAATCTAGTTGGTAGATTTCATAGAGCTACTATTTGCTTACCCAATTCAAAAATTTCTTTAGGAACCTTTCCCTCTATTTCTTTTTCCACTAATGCCTTGGAATATTCCTATGATTTTGTTCTTTGTTTCTTGGAGTGAGGATCCTACACATATTGATCTATCTCCATATATGTATCTCCTCTTTTATACAATGATAAGTATTATGGTTCATTTGGCGTTGTTGAAGCCTTTTTAGGTTCTTCATATTCCTCCCAATTCTCTATATTCATTATTTTATCCAACTCTGGTTTGCGTGTGTAGCCATGGGCTGAATTTTTATTTTCCAATATCTTCTTTGAAATGAGCTTGAGTTGGTCATAAGCTCCTTATTTTTCCTTTTCTAGATTTAATTGTTCTAGAAAAAAATCCATCTACTATAGCGCACTCAAAGATTTAACCTTGAAAGTTCCAACATATTTGGGAATATGAAAATACCTATGATGCCTGAAACATCATAAATGGAGATCATATAATAGGAATATCTACCTAACATATTCCATTTCTAAGAATCTGATGGTTAGGAATGCACGGAATTTATATGGTTGTCCTTCGAATCCATACACTCTAATTACTGTGTGGCATTGAACAAGAACTAGTCACATACTCTTGTATCTGGTGTAAATTGTAACCATTCCCATCCCTCCTTCGGCATCCTTAGTATGTCCACTCAATGAATTATGATATAGTCATCCTCATCACCTTGTTTGTAAAATATGAGTAGTTTGAGTTCCTATCCATTCTCAGAAATACAGTGTTCCATTCATAAACAAGTATTTTGTTCCTATTCATCAATTATTTTCAATCCCAGAGCCTCAAAATATTTGTAATTTTGAAATATAAAGAAAAACAAGGGTGATTCCGTGAAGGTGGGTAACACGTTTTGGCCAAATTTGGTGATGAAAACTGGACTTTTTACTTATGTTTTAGATAGAAGCCCTTGAAACGCATATATGCCATGTGAATTTAGACTTGTAGTAAACAAACAAATTGTAGAATATTATGTTGGCTTCCCAATGATATTTAAAAAAAAATATTCCGATGTCATTTAATGTGTAGACATTTTCATTTAATAAAGTGTGTGACCTTAAAAATTTGAACAAGTTAATAAGTGGCTCATGTCCAACCCCAATAATTCAA
>LPNX011138715.1:174577-325270 GCA_001517045.1 Pseudotsuga menziesii
ATAATTTTCTAGCATAATATGTAGTTCTAAATGAATATGGATATATATCCATTAGCCTCACATAACCTCACATACAAATGAATTTTATAATTTGATGATATAGCCTCACATGTAAATGAATTATAATTTGAAAATATAGACTCACATATATATAATTTGTATACTAAAAATTACAAAGATTGTTCTCAATGGGAGTTGATTGCACCATCATAGGTTGACTTGCATCTTCTCCTCTTAACATTGCACTTATTTTATTCATCTTTTCTATATCCTTATCTCTCCTTTCATTGATTTTAATTTCATATTCATATATGAACATTTTCATAGTGTTAAAATTACAATTTTACATTGCATTATGATAATGACAATAATTACATTACAATTACAATTACAATCACATTACAATTACAATTACGATTACATTACATTACATTAGAATCATGTACAAATGACTATGAATCATACGGATTTAACCATTGACGACAATTATGATCTCAAAGAAAATCAACAATTACAATTATAATCACATTAACGTGTAGAAACACTAGCTTTACATCAATGGGACATTAAGGTAGAGTAACTTATTTTACTCAATAACCTAATTTACTTAATAACATCTGGTTTGGGTCATAAGTCTCATCTGCAACAACTTTGGTAAGTACTTGGGCTTTTCCCTAAAATTGATTATGAGGAGTACCACAGGAACCCCAAAGTAGCTGGCCATTGAGAGAACCTGCCAAGCGAAAAGGGCAACAACCCCTACCAGATTGACTAGATTCCCACCTGTGAGGGAAAACAAAGAGTCGTCGTTTGTGGACAAGCGATTAGCATTTTTACTTGTGCCGTGAACTGAGGGGTACTACCCGAATACTCAAGCCTAAGACAACCTTGGTGGTCGAGTGAATACCTTTGAGCCATTAGAAAGCCAAATTAAACTGGGGTCCTTATTCATCTCCAGTTACTACTATAGCCATCATTGCTCCACCACGTTCTTCCTCTTGTCTTAGGGGGTGATCCCCTCAGTTTGGTTCTTTGGACCATCACCATTGAATCCCTCGTTGACAACACTCCTCACCTTAATATGGACACATGACCTCTGACTCTAATTCGAATTCCTAACAAACAATGACAATATGACAATGATGCATTCTTGAGCTTGCATTTATTTGTATTTATTCTTGAGCTTGTATTTATTTTTGAGTTTGTATTTATTTATTTCTAGATCCTGGCCAACCATCACTGGATTGTGCACCCTCTGATTTCTCAAGAGTAATTGGGAGCTTCAATGACGTTAGAATGGCTACTAATTTTATAAGAGGGTTGGATGAAGCCACTCAAGAAGAGTTCGGGAACCCGACCCTTGATCAAACAATCAGAGAGTGTGTTAGTAACATAATCAAGTTGTAATTTTAATAACAATCACTGATTAAACAAGCTCAAATCCTACATGGATTGATAAAACACAACAAATTGAAACGTGCCACAAATTTGTTGGGTTTTAAGGATGTTAAAAATAAAAATGCATGTGAGAATGTAACAGAAAATGTAACAACTGCACTATCTGCATTTGGAAAGTCAATAAAAACGGATATCATCGCTGCTCATATGTAAATTACAACTTCTATTGTGGCATGAAGCACCTCAAGAAATCGAATGGTTGCAACAATGTCAAAGCTGCTCCACATTTCAAGAAAAACACTGCACAAATACACTAAATTTATGGTAAAGATAGATGAAAATGATGACGCTGCTTGTTGGGATCTTATATACAAAGAAACATATCAATACAAAATGGAAGAGAGGGAGTTAGAGAGAAGGTGATAGAGTATTGGGACAACGATTCTTGCACTATACCAGATTGAAAACATGTCCTGCAACAACATTCTCGCAAAGGAATTTATAAGGAGCATTGCAAGCATTTTATGGAGATGATAGGAGTTACTTTGTTCGAGGAATTCAAAGAATCAAATCTCGATGTAAAGATCTCATTTACCATGGTCAGTAAGTTTAAAACAAGGTATATTAGGATGAATATGATTTGAGACACTTGTTGTTTTCGATACCATGTTGAATTCCTATAATACTAGAAATCATTTGTGGATTTTTGCAAAAAACATTCGGATTGTGAACCATCTCATCACATAGTGCGGGGTTTTATTTCTATGATACTATGCAATAGGAATCTTGAAAATGTGTTTTTCATTAAAAGGTGTGTAGGTGGGATATGATGCCATGAATGTGGTGATTTGGAATTGTTCCATATTGATCCAACACACCCTGGATTGTCAGATATCATAGTTAAGTGGAAGAGATATGAGTATGTCTCCATGAATCCATCATCTTCTTCATATGTTCCATCTAAGAGTCCTGATCGACTTGCTCGAGGATGATATTCCTATTTCATACTTCATGGACAATTTTCAAATTGAGGTTTACAAATACATTAAACACTCCCACGAGTATAGGTGGCAAGATTTATAATTTAAGCATTTTCGTGAGGTTTTTGAGCTAGGAACAATCCTATCGGTGGTAGACTTTGCTGAGAATTAAACATTTTCTCCTCAAAGAGAGATACAAAGTGAGTATTATCACTCCAACCCAGTATCCATATTTGTACACGTATTGTATAGACATGCTCAAGTGAGCATTGATGGTAGGGATAACACTCCTCAGTCACACGATGTGATCAAGGAATACCATTTTTATGTCAGTGATGATCATGAGCATGACACGTTGTTTGTTCAACACTTCTTTGTGTTGATTTATGATTCATTTAAAAAGAATGGGGTGCCATTTACAAAACACTGGATTTGGTCAGATGGGTGTGCGGGGAATTTCAAATCGACACACTCCTCTTATTGGTTGATTTGTCTTCATAAAGATGCAGGTATTCAACAAACCTGGAGCTTTTTTGAAATAGGTCACAGAAAGGGTGAACATGATGGCGCAAGTGCATGCATGAAACAAGCACTTCAGAGGTACCAAATGTGTCATAGTGCATCTCAACTCAAGTGCTCAACAGAAGTAGTTGATTGGTGCACACAAAATTTGGGTCACCAAGGTCATGAACAAGCAAGGCTAGTGTGCAGGTAGGAACAACAACTCAATTGGAATTTAATGTGTGTGTGTGTGTGTGTGTGTGTGTGTGTGTGTGTGTGTGTGTGTGTGTGTGATGTTTTTTATTCAATGCGGGTTTTTTTGGGATGTTTCCCTTAGTGATGTGAATAGATACATGCCACAATATTGCGAGACCATACTTGGTACAAGAGAACTACATTCAGTTTGCAGTAAATACATGGGAAACATATTTTCCTTTGAAACAAGGAAGTATGTGTGTTTTTGTGAGTTCTGCATTGACGCCAATGGACTGGGGTTTGATCATTGCTTGAACGATGCATATGTCAAACAATGTAAATATGTCCCTCTTAATCCAAAGGGGCCACATCCAATTCCAATGTGGAAAGAGATGCACACTGATGAGGAAGTGGTTTCACTAGATCATGATCGGGTTTCTGATTTGGTTAAGCAAGGTACATTATAGTTGATTGAATGTTTAAACCTCTAGTCTTGTACACATGCATATATATATTTAATATTTGTTTAATATTTGAAAATATTGATGCATGTGATGTATTTGTTGTAATTTCACCACTGAGAAATGATGAGCATGTGGCATACTTTTTGATGCAGTGTACACAAATAAAAAGTAGGTTGGTGCAGCCCTATGTCGATGGATAGTTCATGTCCAAAGCTGGTGACCTAGTTGTGATGGGCCACTTTTTTGAAAAAGTGAGAAGACAAGGTGACTATTAAGTATAGAAAACATAGAATACCTCTATCATAATTTTACTACAACCCTCTCACATTCTATTAACAAGTTCTCAATTGAAGTCTCAAGTAATAATAGAAATAGAAAAATGAACTCTTGGTATGATAAAGATTGTAAAAGTGCGAGAAGAGAAATTAAGGAATTTCTTGATGAGTCTCTTAAAATTGACAAGATAAAAATATACAAAGCCCTAACTAAAAGGAGAAAAATACAGTATAATCATAAAATACAAGAAAATCTCTTACACCTATCTAAGGTGGCTCCTAATAAATTCTAGAGGCATATTCTAACTAGAAAATCTAAATATAACAATAGAATTGCTTTACACAAGTGGAATTCCTACCTTAAAAAGCTTTATGAATCCCCGAATGTCATAGACAACTTTGAAACCCTGTTCACAACAGTAGAAGTTTTCTCATTAGAAGACATAGATTTTTGGGTAAAGCGTATGGAAAATGGAAAAGCTAAGGACATTGAAGGTTACTAAGTAGAAATATTAAAAATCAGAGGTCTTTTTCTCATCCCTCACATCGACAATCTATTCAATTAAGCAGTCAAGCATGGGTTCCCTAAACCTTGGAATTAGAGCCTCATTATCCCTAATTTTAAAAGTGGGGATGCAAATAACCCCTCTAATTATTGTGCAATTATGATTAGCCCCCTCTTAGCCAAGTTATATGGTATTATTTTGGAAAAGAAGATCAACATATTGCTTGAAAGTGAAGGTAAGCGGGATAAAGGCCAAGCGGGTTTTAGAAGGAAACACTCAACAACAGAACACCTCATTACGCTTAGGATCATTGTGGATGAGTGTTGTAATGATAAATCCAATCTCTCTTTTTGCTTTTTGGACTTTAGAAAGTCTTTCGATACAGTACCTTGAAATAACCTATGGAATAGGTTAAAAGAGCTAAAGGTTCCTTTCGAGTTGAGAGCTTCCGCAATAAGGTTGTACTAGAATGTAATCACCAACGTTAAGAACAAAAAGGGGTGGTCGAGAGATATTAAATGTAACATTAGAGTTAAACAAGTTTTCTCCCACTCCCCTAACCTATTTTGCATTTACATTGATAAGATAGAAGGTTGTTTAGAAGAAGCAAGCTCTACTGGCACATTCTTAGCTGGAATAGTTATCATCTTTCTTCTCTATGATAATGATATAGTTCTTATGGAAAGGTGTCCATCTGATCTTAATAAGCTGTTAAACTAGTATCAACAAGGAAGGTCTTCCTGCATGTATGTGTTCTTGCATGCAAAAGACTTAAATTAGGAAACCCATTGTATTTAATTTACTTTTCCTAAGTTTACTTTGGAAAATAAATTAAAGTGATCTAAATTAACTTTAGTGAACCACTAGTTAAAGTGAAAGTAAAATTAGGGTTTTTGATTTATCACTAGTTAAAGTGAAAGTGAAATTAAGGTTTTTGATTTACCACTAGTTAAAGTGAAAGTGAATAGGGTTTTTGCTTTACCTAAAGTTATAAAAGAGAGATGAATTGGTGGAGAGAACACACACACTTGTATTTCTATAGAGACAGGATACAAATCGAGAGATAAATTCAGATAGAGGATTTAGTTGAGAAACAGAGGAGAGAGAAACAAGATCATCGAGCTTCGTACAGTTGGGTTGTACACTCACATATGAGGGTGTTGAGGTTTAGCTGGGATTTTCCCAGTTATTCATCCAAGTAGTGCATTCTCTAGGTTTGGGTGAATTTACAATGATTGTAAAAGTTCCATATTTTCTCATAATAAAAACTATATCTAACTACTGCACTGGTTTTCCCATCTTGGGTTTTTTCGGGGGTTTCCATACCCAAAATAATATTGTCAATATTGTGATGTGATGTTGTGAGTTATTTCTCAGTTTTATATTCCACTGCATATTGTAAAACATATTCATGTGTGGTTATCAATTGATATTTTGCATGCATTGTTTAGCCCTAGTTGAATATTAAAGGAAATTTTACATAAGCAACTTCGACTTATTAAGGATTTCTGCGCTACCATGGGTATGATTTTCAACACTGACAAAACAAAAGTTATGATTATCAAATCCAAGAAGGACAGTTACGCTAATTTTGTGTATGAAAATAACAACTTGGAGGAAGTGTCTTCTTACAAATACCTAGGAATTAATATTCATCACAAGCTCAATTGGAACTATAGCATTGAGAAAAGGATTAATGGAGGGTGGAAAGCTTACTTTGGTCTTGAAAATAATTGTAAAGAAACAAACCTTGTAATGTGGGATAAAAAGAATCTCCTCTTTGAAACTTTAGTCACTCCCATTATCTTGCAAGGATGTGATGTTTGGGGTTGCAGCATCTCTAGAGAATCTTGGAGAAAGATTGAGAAAATCCAGAAGGGTTTTATAATGTGTAACCTCAAATCTAAAAGCAATACACCATATCCTATTCCTATTATAGAAGTGGGTCTTTCCCCCATCAAGATCCTATTCATGACTAGGATCCTGTTGTACAAACACAAAATCAATAACATGGGAGACCATAGACTCCCTAAGCTAGATTTTAATTACAACCAAAACCACCTAAGGCTCAAGCAAGGTTGGTATTAGGATACCAAGGACTGGTGAAACCACTGGGAGATCAATGAAAATATTGCAATGCAAAATATTAATAACATTAAAAATATTGTTACTTCTAAGTTTAAATAGAAACTATGGTGTGAGAAGGATTTAGAGGCTGAAAGAAAGTTAAGATATTATAAGGATGTCATGAACCCTACACTAGAAGATGAAAATTATTTCTTTGTTTTAACTAGTTCAAAGAAAAAAACTAATATAGCCAAGATAAGAACGAACTCTCATGAACTTTATAGTGAAACGGGTCATTGGACAGTTCCTAAAACACCATGGGTGGAAAGGATCTGCCATCTATGTGAGAATAGGAAAATTGAAGATGAAAATAAATTCCTCTTAGAGTTCCCTATGTACACCCACATTAGATCTCAGTTTCCTAATCTTGGCTGCAACACCGACCTTCCTAGCCTTTGAACTTGCCAAAATTATAGTGAGCCAGGGACGCTTCTCACCAAGCTCTTTGAGCATAGGAATATAATTTAGAAAAAAACTAATTAATTGGTTTCTTTAGGTTCGATATACCAAAGTTTGATCTCAATGGACGTTAACCATCATCATCATCATTATTTACAGAGATTTCATGCCTGAATATATATCTTGTTAGTACAGTCATTTGGTGGTGGCAGATCAGATACATCTCATTGAAATCAAGGTGAAGATGGGTGAAACAAAGAGATGGAAGATGTAAGTAGCTGACCATGATCGTATTATGCAGACGTGCATTCCTATAACCCATTGGGTAGATGAATGAAAGTTATATGCCACTTTTGATACATTGACATAGTTGACATGCTTTTGAAATGTATCAAATGAAAATTTCTTCTGAAATATATATCACTTGTATTTGAATGTAATTTTTGTAAACTTATATCTGAGAGTATGTACATTTACATATACTTTATGGAACACCTATACCTAGGAATACCAACAATGTTATAAATTACATGTTACATTGTAGACAAGTTGTAAATTGTAAGCTTGTAAATTGTTAGTGATATGAAATCCAAAGAACAACACATACATTTATTGCATCCTCATTAAATCTACCGATTGCAATTGATATTAATTGTAAGTTATGTTAAATAGTAAGTTTCGTTTGATTGACAATTTTGCAAACTTGTAATATTTTTTACATATGAAACCAAATTTAAAATTGTAGTTGTAATGTTTTTTGTAAATAAAATCAAATTTTACACTGTAGTTGTAATTTGCACCTAGGAGATCTTACATTGTAAAGTTATAAATTTTGTAGCATTTTAATTGCAAGTTATGTTAAAAACTGTAAGTTGCGCTCGATTGACAATTTTGCAAACATGTAAACTTGTAAACTTTGTAAACAGTGTAAATTTTGTAAACTTGTAATTTGTTAAATTGCAAAATTGTACAATTTTGTAAGATTCTAAAACATGAATGATTTTTAAATAACATTAAGATTGTAAAACATAAATAACTTTAAACTATAACTACAAATAATTAAAACATTTAACAGACCATCATGTTAAAAAAAAGTCCATATATATATATATATCAATAATCATAAAGTCCAAAATAATAACGTCCACAAATCACTCCTACACCATTGATCAAGAGATTGGCCATCATGGACACTACTACCAGTTGGACTATGCCTCTGGCCTTCCAAATGCACATCATAAAGAAAATTTCCCAGGTTTGAGAACTGCAAAAGTTAAAATCGTGAACTCTACAAGTCAATTACATACCACCTATTTAAATTATATGTAGAATGTGACAACAAATTAAATATATATATATGAAACATAGATCTATGAACTCACCTCACTCAAGTTGAGTGGCAGGTTTTGGAGACTGGGTATCTTTTGAGACGAGCCTTCATCAGGACCCGACCAATGAGCGACAACCCACTCATCCGTAAACATCACGGCAGCTTCAACGCCCTCATCTGTAGTTACCCGTGTATACGTCTATTTCCATGACATGAAAATAGTTATATTAAAGAATTACAATTTGAAATTGAGAATTACGATTTGAACATGTAAATTATAATATAGTACCTCATCGATTGGCGTGTCATGAGTAGGACTCGAGCAGGCTTGTGTAGAATCATGTGCAATGCCCTTGCCTCTATCCTATACAATATGAAGAATATAAATGACGAAAGTTAGAACAAACCAAAATATTACATGTTCAACAATTGACTCATTTATAAATTCAAATTTAGGATGACAGTTAACACATACCTCATCGAAATGGGTGGACAGAATTGCTGTGGGACCTTGAACAGATGCATCACTTCCAAACATGACCTCCATGAAACTAGGCTCTTGCATGGAGGTCTAACAAAAACAAAAGTATTAGTTAAAAAAATGAATCATTTGAGGATACATTACAATCATGACAATCAAATGACAACAATCAAATGATGACAATAAAGATATACCTATCCCATCAGTCAAGGCCTGCATCTATGATGCAATCCAAAATATGCATCGCAAGCCATGATAGCATACTGTAGCACTATGTCATGATCAAGAATGTTGAGAACATCATCAACTACCAACTGTAACTTAGGCTCTGCAGGTGCAGTGGGTGCTCTGCATATCTTTGCCTGCATGTCACCTATGCCATTGCACTATGCTTCTTAATCGCTAGCTAAGATGACTCAGCTACATCATATATCCTAAGCATGGTCCTTCTAGGGAGACATACCAAAGAATCTGGATCTGGATGAGCTCTAGGGTCTCTCCTATCCCCAGGACACGCATGACTGCATCCCCCACCAACACCATAGAAGCTTGAGGGTGTGCTGGTGTAATCTGTGTGCATCTCTAGGACAAAATCTACATATATATGTTTTTCAAAGTATAGTGGGACCTGGTCATGGTGGGGAAACATGCCCCACACTCTAATGAACCCGTCATATACATAAGGAGCTGCAACCTCTAGCTTAAACTCCTTGAATCTAAGAGGTTAACCAAAGGTGCGGTCAGGAGGGATATCAAATAATGTTCCCTTCACATCATGGACAACTATTGAATCTCTCACTATGACCCAGTTATCAAGAACCATCACTGCGGCCCTTATTCTTTGACATGCAGAGGCCTAAAGAGAACTCAATGGTCTGATGGACCTATAGACCTTCAATAGATCGTCTACTTCCTCTAACATGATCCACATTGAATGTGATGTGGGAGAGTGGTCTGTATTAAATTGAGCACATAGATCTGTGGACAAACACACAACTCATAAGATAGATCACACAATTTACTCAGTTATTGAAGAATGAAACAGTGCAAAAATGGCTTGCAGGTATGAATGCTTTTCATTAATCAAAGGGTAATTAGATCATAATTACAATGAAGTACAATGGATTTAATAACCACATGCAATTCAAATCCACGTGAGGAAATTCGAATTGATTAGACTCTACTTGACTTTAGGTAACTAAGACCTTGTCTAAATCACTATCGAAGGACTCAATAGTTAATTGACCTTGTCTAAACCATAACCGAAGTTCATCGGAGTTCTAAAACAAAAATCAAGTGTTACATTCAGTGTTGACTAAGGCTAACTGACCGTGGTAGGTGAGAAATACACCCCTCCTGAGAGTATCCATGTAAAACTAGTGCTAACTGAGTGTAGAGGACTAGAACTGAATGTAAATGACTCCTAACTTATCTTGACTAGTCATCAGCTGAACTGAACTGACCTTGGTTGGTTTCGACACTCCCAATGGCTCCTAAATTGTAGGGATTTCTCAAGGAGGCTCCTAAATTGATGCAATCAAGTGCAATTAGTGGTATTAGGACTCAACTAGTGTTCCCCACACTTTAGTAACTGAAACATATGCCCCAATTATTCCAAGTGGACCCAATGGTGCTAGTGACTAAAAATAGATTGAATGGACTCCCGATTTAGACGTACGACTGAATTGGACAAGGGAGGATTAATAATAATAACACCCCCCTGAAATATAACTTGGAAAATATGTGGGCCCTAGTAACTAAGACCTTATTTCACCCATTACATCAAGTAAAGTAAAGTAACTGCTCAAAAACAAGGTGCTGGGGAAAAAACCACATGGGAAAAAATCCCCCCCTCTAATTAAGCAGGTAGAATCATGATCAATCTAGTTATTATATGCATAGGTATCCTGGGGCCTAGAATGTGAAACTCTCCATAATTATTTTTGAAGGAATCTTCCTCTTTGGAAGAAGAATGATATGCTCGACTAAATCAGAAATATAGACAACTATCGGATGAAGACTGGACCCATGTAGAGCAACTGAAGTCAACAGATAAGTGAGAAAAGGTTATTGAGGATTCAGAACATGTGAGGAACACTCAAGAAACTGATATGCTGCATCCATGAACAGTAAACCATGATTGGTAAGAACAACCCAAAGTGTTAGGAGCAAGTGTCCAGGGGGATGCGGAAAATCTTCCTCTTTACCAGTTCTATGAGGAGATGAGCATGTGATCAATGGTATAGAAGAAATGGGACTGTTGAGAGAAAATGCTTGAGCTCCATATTCTGATATAGCTTCAAAAATAGCTAATGAATCATATAATAAAATATCATCAACCTCATAAGAGGAAACTAACACCAAATCCCCATCAACAGTTTTGAAGAGAAAGTGCGGTACTTGATTTTTCACACTGAAATTGGTGAGAGTAGCTACAAGCATGACTGAAAGCTATTGGATTTTAAAGTATGAACCACATAATATCATATCAGAAATTAAATCAGATCTAAATAATTTCACAATAGATTGAAAACTATGAAATGAAATCAAATCCCGAGCAACAGTTTTGTAGGAGACTTACGGTACTTGTTTCTTCACACCGTTGATGAGAACAGCTACAAGTAGTACTGAAATATTATGAATTTGATATATTAAACCAATAAATATAAAATCATATCTAAATAATATCGTATCATATCCAATAAGGTTAATATCAGATTCAAATAAATGGTTAACCGAGACGGCGGATGCACAACTTTCTTATTCTTCAAAATTATGAATTTTGGTGCATGCAATATTGTAGGAATTTGCTGGAAAATATAGATCATGGGAAGTGAATCAATCACTTTTATAGTATGATATTTATTCTAAAATATCCAAGGTATCATATATTTTCACAGCAGCAGCAACATTAGAGGGAGAAAAATCAAATTTCTCTTCACTTTCAGAAGCAATTACTGGTAAATTTTGCACAGAATTCAAAGGAAAATCACCAATGAATGTTTGCATGGAAGTGTAGTAGTGTTTTTCTTCAATATTAGAGATTAATATGTCTTCTTATGTTTCATAAATATCAATAGATGAGATATCATAGATCTCATAAACTTTTGGAGCATCAGGAGAAGGAGTCACTGCATGGAAACTGTCTTCAATTCGAATTGACTGTGTAGAAGATTTTGCTTCTTCTTCATTTTAAATAAGTTCATTAGAGAGAGTGGAGGCTGATAATTTTGTATCAAGAGTGCTTATGGTGTTGGATATTCTCTCCAAAGTGCTATTATGATCCTCATCAATCACTCCAAACGTTCTGTCCAATCTTGTCTAGAGTTCCTTTGGGTCTTCAATAGATCTAGTAAGGTAGCGCATGCTAGGAGAAATACCCAGTGCTATTCTTTTGAAATATCCATGACATTTAATCAGCCAGTCATTCTCACTAAAAAACTCTTCACCAAGTCCAATAGACACACCATAGAGACCTCGTCTCATCATAGATGCATTCATCTTCTTCTTCCATTCTGAATAGTTTGAGAATAGGGAGAGAAGAGGAATTGATGAATCCATTCAAAGTTGTACCTGCAAAATTACAAAAGGGGCACTGTTAGGAGATATGAGGAGGAGAAGTGCCTTGTATGCCAAGGCTATGATACCATATTAAATTGAGCACATATATGTATGGACAAACACACAACTCACAAGATATATCACACAATTTAGTTAGTTATTGGAGAATGATACAGTGCAAAAATGGCTTGCAGCTATGAATTATTTTCATTAATTAAAGAGTAATTATATCATAATTACAATGAAGTACAATGGATTTAATAGCCACATGCAATTTGAATCCACATGAGGAAATTCAAATTGATTAGACTCTACTTGCTGTAGGTAACTAGGACCTTGTCGAAATCACTATCGGAGGACTCAATAGTTAACTGACCTTGTCTAAACCATAACCGGAGTTCATCGAAGTTCTAAAACACAAGTCAAGTGTTGCATTCAGTGTTGAATAAGGATAACTGACTGTGGTAGGTGAGAAATGCACCCCTCCTGAGTGAAGCCATGAAAACCTAGCACTAGCTGAATGTAGAGGACTAGAACTGAAGGTAATTGACTCCTAACTTAGCTTGACTAGTCATCAACTAAACTGAACTAACCTTGGTTGGTTTCAAAACTCCAAGTGGCTCCTAAATTATATGGATTGGTCTAGGCCTGGCTCTTAAACTGATGCAATCAAGTGCAATAAGTGGCAGCAGGCCTCAATTAGTGCTCCCCACACTTTAGTAACTGAAACATGTTCCCCAATTAGGCCAAGTGGACCCAATGGTGCTAGTGACTAAAAATAGATTGGATGGACTCCCGATTTAGACATATGAACAAATTGGACAAGGGAGGATTAATAATCCTAACAATATGGAATGGAGCGGACATTAAACTGCAAACACTCATGCTGATTGGTAATTTCTTGCAGCGTGATACGTTTGATCCCATCCTCCCATGGTGCTTCCTTGGGGGTTTGGAGGCCCTGTTGTGTAGCACCTGAAAATTAGGTGAAAACAAAAATGTCACTCAAAATACATACATCAATGTAGGCGAATTTGAAATAAATATAAATTAAAGGTACCGATAACCGAAAGAAATATATATATGTATTTAATGTACCTGTCTCATGGGGAACCTCCCCACCGACAATAGCAGTATCCTCCTTGCCACTCACATGCACAACATGTCTGCGAGAGTGGTTGTCGCTCATCTCCCTAGCAGGAGCATGTGTCGATGTAGAACGCCTAGGAAAACCTATGAAAATAGAGACATACAAGTTGATGATTAAATATACACATATGAAACAATTTAATTTGATGTAGCTAACAACAAAGAGTACATCATGCATAATTATATACTTACGAGTCCTCAGCTGACCTCTGGGGAGAGGAATGGCCACAGATTTTCCGGTGCTCTGCCTTCGACGAACCGAGAACGCCGCTGTAGAGATGCATCAGCATGAAATAAGAAATAATAAATGCAGTCAGCATACAATATAAGATAAATGATAAATATGTCAATAGTAAATATGTATGTTTGAGATGATTAATATATCATCACACGATGACATTAATAATGGGAAAGAGATCATGAGTGTGAGCACAATCAATAAGGAAATAACACATGCAAATGTTTTTTTCACAGATACTTGAGATTGATCATTCATGTCATGTGTGTGAATGCAAAAGTGTTCTTGGGACTCATGGTTTTCACTTAGTTCGAAGTTATAAATTTTCATCCCAATCCAGTAACAGTCTCTAACTTTTAATTTCAATTTTTTTAAAACTTTACCTATACACATAATTTAGGTCGATGTCATTGTTTTCCACTAGGTAGAATTCAACCATTCCATCAAGGATATTCTGAAAAGATACAACAATATGTTGAACATGTCAATTTTTTTCCACTAGGTACAAGTAAGTCATGCCACGTGCTTTAGTGTTGTTTTGGTCTACATAGGGAATGTTGGTTGCTTTTTTATTGTTGTTGGTGGAATGTATGTTTGTTACAAGAAGCTAGCCTAATTCTATGATATTGTTCTAGGTAACTTTGATTCACACTTGAATAACAAGTATCATGTTTTATTTATTTTTTGTTTTTATTTAGTTTTATTTTTTCTATTGAAATACAAGAAAAACCACAATACTTCGATTTGAGTTTCCTTAAAACAAAAAGATATAGTTCGACTTCTCTATAAGTTCAAATCAAAACTTATATATTTTACTAATAGTTTCATTTTTCTAAAGAATCTTTAAACTATAAATTTAATTTTCTAAAACTTAAAATTTAAATTTATATATTTCATTACCTCTTATGTAAATTCTAAACTAATTAAACTAAATTTTTAAACTAATTTTAAAATTACAATTATGTAAATTCTACCATCCTTTTTTTTAAATTAAATTACAATTCCAGTTTTCCATAATGTAATGTATAAATTTATATATTTTATTAGTAATATATTTTACTATTATTTTAAAATATTCTAAATTTATAATTTTCAAAATGTTGAATATAAATCTATATATTTTTTCTAAAAAATATCAAAAATATAATTTTATCTTAAANAAATTAAATCATGAATTTCTATTAATTTTTTAAATTGATTTTCTTTTTTAAATTTACACACTTATTTATTAATAGACAAAGAAGATCCACATTTTCATCATACTTTTGTTTGAGCTTCAAAAAACCTAAAATACATAAGTATACTTTTCAATAAACTAAAATCAAAATATGTCAACTAATAAGTCAAAACATAACTATCATATTTTATTACTGCACCATATTCCATAAGTTGATTACTGCACCATATTCCATAGGTTTCACCAAAACATGATATTGATTTGGCATTGGTTCATCAAAGAGAGAACCTGATTGATATAATTATGATGAATCTAATATACCCCAATCTATTCTCCTTGTACCTTGACATTCCTACCCAAGTGGTGCACTAAAAGACTCAATTTTTCTAAAAGTAAACTTTCAAAGTGTCTATATCTTTTTCACTATTCCAATATTGAGGGTATACCACAGACATGGCCTCCAATAATTCATCTCAAGGAAATTGTTCTCTTATATCTGATGATAATGATTGTGCAATTTGTGTCTCACTGAAATCACAATATCATTGAATAGGTCGCTTCACACACAAAACTCTTCGGAGGTTTGTCCCATATTACTAACATAATGAAAGGGAACCATATACCCAAGAACTTCCATACATAGTCTCCCTTTTTCATCAAACTTCAAAAAATTTTCAATATTTTCTATATCAATGAGAATAGTCCAACCATTAAACGTTGGACTTGTAAAATACCCTGGTATCATATAAAAATTATCCAATGCAAGGCATGCTAATTTCCTTGCATTTGTGTACTCTACAATATACATTGTATGAATCTGATCCATTTTCACAAGGACGTTTATTTCATGAAGCAAAGGAAGAACTCTAGCCAATTTTAATAATGTCTCTATATCAGCTAGTCAAAAGAGAAGATCTCGATATTTGTCTACACTAAAGCGATGTTCATACATCACCTCTACCAATGATTGGTACTCACTAAATACTATTTGATATATTCCATTCAATGAAATCCATCTTGTATCAACATATTTTAATAGTTGCTTTCCATCTGTAATACCATATGCAAATTGTTGAAACTCTGTATATAGCTTAGGACTACGACAAAATTATAGATGAGTATCACATACAAGTTCTTAAACTTTTGAAACCAGTGGAAACTTGCTTACTATTTTAAATGAAAGATTCATCCTATGAGAAATACAATGAATACTGATCATAAACAGTGAAGCTAATAGTTGTACTTTGATACAAAGTCCATTCTTTTGTCCTTTCGTGACTGATGCTCCATCTAGTCCAACACATACCAACCTTTTTGTGATCATTAAATCATCCATATGAAGAATTTCCTTCAAAGTCTTAATAACAAGTTCATAAATATTTCCAGCTATAGAACTCCTCTTGATTTTTTGGATCCCAAGTAGATATGAATCCCTAATATGATAATTTATATGAATTATCATGCATATCCATGAAGTATTATCAACAATTGTAACTTCATCCAAATATAGTGAAAAAAATATAGCATTTGCAATCTTCTCTTTTAAATCATCCTTTTCTACTTAAGCTAGATATATTGTCCATTGCCAACCACTCGTTACAGACCAGTGAGAAGATGGAAAATTTGATACTTCAAGAAAACATACATAGTTCTTATAATCTAGATAATTTGTCATAGGACAAACTCTAGATAAGATATGAAATATAGTGGTTAATTTCGTCATCTTGGATAGTAAATTTTTTTCCATTATTTTTCAAAATAGATATGTGATAGTTCCTCCACTTGCCTCAAGTTTACTCTTACTTATTAAGTATTTATTATATTCTTATTGATATTTGACATGTCGACATTCCTTGTAATATTTCTATTTGAGAATAGAATTCTCCTCACCATTTTCAATTTGCTTGACATAAATGTTTCTCGCATGCTTCTCTATTGTATTTAACTTCATTTTCAATTTTACTGCCTTTCCCATTTTCGAACTACATACAATGCATTTTACTTATTGTGAAGCTTCCTTTTCATTTAATGGAGTTATTGGTTCAACAAAAGGAAACCTTGAGGCCCATTTTGATTGGAATTGTCTCCCTATGTCCCATTGATCTTTCTTCCTTTTTCGTGATTGTGAATGATTTATGTTTCCTCCCAAGGAAAAACCTTCAACATTATCATTTCCAATTTCTGGTTGAATTGCATTTATCTCACTTTGTTCACTAGAGGAACCCATTATATCATTCATTGTATGGTTATTAGATGCATTCTCAGAAGTGTTTACATCTCTCTCATTGATGGGTTGCCCAAAAGAGTTTGAATCATGAAGACAATTTGGATTCTTGGATTGAGGATTATGAAAGTATTATAATACATCCCTTTGTTATGATTATTTCTTTCCATGGTTTTTGTTTGAAATCTCATTGAATATTTCATAATTAAAATATCAAATAAATCTAGAAACCCAAAGTGAAACATACATAAGAAAAAATAAATTAAATCAGTACAATTTGTAAGATATCCACGATGACATGAATTATATAGGCTAAAAAATTTGAACGTAGTAAACTAAACCCATCCATGATTAAATTCAGAATTAGATATAAATTTGTGTAGATAAACACAAGTCTAGATTTGTTATGTATTTAAAACCTAATATTTTATTTACATTTTGCATTGCCAAAATACCTAGTAGATAAAGTGGCATTCATAAGAATTGAGATTTGAAATATACAATAGCATCACTTCCCTAGTGGCCATCACCTCTAAAATTTAAATTTATAATATTTAATGGTGTCCACAAAGTCAGGAAATGAAAGAATTAAAATTGATGTGAAATAAGCTCTCTTAACTTGAAATGTTCTCCTTATTCATGCTCAAATGGGATTAGATTATTTTAGATATTCTCTTAGCATAAGCCATAAAGAGAGAAAGAAACATATTCATGGTAGCATCTTGAGTTAAAATCTATACATAGTTTAAACATATCAAGGAAATTTGAGATTAGACGAGACACGCGGACTAAGATTATGATAGATAATTCTATTTGACATCTTTGTAGCACCTCTAAACTCAATACCTCCTTTTCAATATAGTCCATAAACTCAACTCTTGAACCCTTGGATCTCTTAATATTCATAAGATTAACTTTACATAAAACAAAATACTTCAATCTATGAATATATTCCTTTTCTCGATGTTGGCAACACCTTCCCAAATTATTAAGGCCATGAAAGTCCATCCTTTCTTTACGGGAAGGAGGGGGACATACTATAAAATAAATAAAATGGGCCTTTGTGGCTAGGATCAAAGTTGGTTTTCCAAAAGGTTCAATAAGACTACTTATTTGCAACCTTCAAAATCTCAACAAGGTCTTGGTAGGGATTCACGAATATCTAATGGATAGTTACTAGTGTTAATGTGTTAGTTTTACTCATGTATTGAAGTCTAACTATGCAGTAAGGATATCTTTGACCTACTATAAAAAACCTGCACGTTTTATGTGTAAGGGATAATCTGGGTGTGCTATTTGGCTGAAGAAGACAAGAGATTTATTATCATGGTGTGCCACTCATTTAATAAGTAGAGTTTAGGTTCTACACATTTTTGGTTTTCTTCATCCTATAGTAAGTAAACCAATTATTTTACATAGTAAGTCAGTAAACAAATACCTTACCTGAGATACGCTTCTCGCTAATGAGATTTAGCTTGATTACTTTGCTTTTCTTTCCTTTCTTACAAGAATAACGAGTCTCTTTTTCAAGTGTCAAAGTCTATGGCTTTGAGCTATTCATCCTTAGAAATACTAAAAAGAGTTAAAGCCTATGTCTTTCAACTAACAAATATCTTGCAAAGGATTTAATATCAGACATGCTCCACTAAGGATTTTATCTATGCATTCTTTGCAATACTAGCAAGATTCAAAATATATGACCTTGGTTTTAAGTTTCATTTTGATGACAAAGGGAATGCGTGTCATGATTTATGTAAGGTGTTGTCTCTAGAGTTGTATCTTAGTCCTACTTTATATAGTTTTTCCTAGAAGACCATTTTTCTCAAGTTTTACGTGAGTTTTTCTTTGAATATTGGTTTACCTTAGTTAAAAACTAGTTCTTATGTTTTTTAAAAGTTTATTTCATCATTCTTTTATTTATTAAAATAAACAAGGATCATTCTCATTAATATTTCAAGTTCTTTACTGAAATAATGTATAGTTTGATAAGTCCAATGTATGAATAGGTTCATTTTCCAATGACTAAAATCCAATTTTACTTATGTATGATGAAGGTTCGGTGTTCAAATCTTGATTGTACTTCACTTATAGTCTTAGTACATACCGATAAGGCATTGAATAATGGATGATATGCTGGCGATGCCAGATTTTTTCCACTTGTAAATGGATTAAGGGAAAATAACATGAATGGGGTGCATGTTTGAAAAGCAGTCCTTCTTCATAATGAGACCGAAAGTAGCACCTGATGCATGTTAAGGAAGGAGTGTAATATAATTAATCCATGAATGTACAAACAATTTTTTGACATTTTCAAAGTGCATGGATCTAGACTCATACTTGAGCTAACACTATAGGACTGTTAGTTGGTTTTCTTTGCATAGGTTGTGTTTGTTTAAAATGTTTTGAACATTAATATGAGCTAGCAAAGCCTCCAGATAACAATGGCAGTAGTTAAAAATATTAGTGGAAAAATATGCAAATTAGAGATAGATAATATCAAATGGACTTGTGAATTTCCGAGATGTGCAGAAATGATGAAAACCGCAATCTAGTTTTCCTTGTGTAAAAGACTGAAAGGTTATAGCTTGTAGGTAACAAATTTCTTTGCAAGCAATTGCAAGGATTATGTGGTGGATTTGCGAACCCTAAACTTTAAGGTAGATGAGGTTACCATTGCAGAGGCTATTTGAATACCATCTGAAGGTGAAAAATTGTTTAAGAAGCATCTGTTCGAAGCTAACCTCAGTCAGCTTTTGTTACCTGGTTTCGAGAAGTTATATTGGATCAAAGGAATTCATTTAAATACGGCCATTCCTAAGTGGAAATACATTTTAAATATTGTTCAATGCTATATAACTTGTGAAGGACGGTTTACAACCGTATTTAGATACGACTTAAGATTCTTGTTGCATTTAAATGGGGAATCCAAATTAAACTTACCCTATTTCCTGTTTAAGAGCATTGAAAAGACTATTATGCGGGAAATAAACCACACCATTCATAGTAGTCATTTAGTATTTAATTATAGTTTGATTAAGCTAATGATAACTTATGAATTGGGGAAAAATGATAGATCCTGGCAACATTTCATCTTTTGGTCTAGGTTTGAGCTTGAATCCCAAACGTAGGATGATGAAGTAATAATAAGACAGTACAAAAGTAAGAAAAGGAAGGTGGACAAAGGTGGAGACAAACAAGCATAGGAGGTATGTGATACTTTGTCTATGACAGAAATTTCTAGAACATAAGTACAGAGAAATCTAATTGTCGATTTTAGTTTTTGAGGATATTTATGTTATAGTTTTTATGATGCTCAATGCGTTTCAATCCCTACTAGGACCATCATCGGGAGCTCTTAATCGGGTGCGAGTAGGAATCCCAATAGATAGTAGTGGCTTATATTTAATAGATAGTAAAACATTAAAATATACCATAATAGAATTTATAGGATGGTTCTATTATGAAGATAATGTTTCTTGGAAATGCAAATTAAAATTTTTTTTTTTAATTTTTAAGCATGTGGAGGAGGGTTTTCCAATTTTTTCTAAGTTTCCATCCTTCCATCACCTTACTTTTTCCATAATGGTCAACTCTAACAATGCTTTTAGAATTTTCTAAGCAGACATGGTAGCTGTTTTTTTAGGAGTGTTTGACTAGGGTGAACCAAGTGATCCAGCTCTTGTTCCACATGCTCTTTGTCATAAAATATTAATGATCAAGTTATCAAGGTGTTAATCACTCCTAGTTTTTGAGTCAGGAATTGATGTGAATCATCATTGTTGATTTTCAAAAAGAAGAACTCATGGATACAGATACTTCTAGAGATATCGGGGAAAATATAATGGTTCAGTAATTTTCATTGAATTCAAAATAGGATGAAGCTCCTATTACAAACAATATTCAAAATAGTTGGAGGCCGAAGACTATATCAAAAAACAAGTTGAGGATGAACATGAAGGAAATAGTAAACCCTAAGTTTAAAAATAAAACTATGACTATTATAGGAGATTCATTTAGTGACGAAGATTTGCAAGTTGTAGATGAAGCTTATCAAACAGAAGAACAAACCCTAGAAGAAATTCAAGAAGAATTAATTCATATGCCATAGGTGATTAAAATGGTCTACAAAGTTAAACAAAAGGTAGTTGAGTTTGAGGTTGGTTCAGGTTCTAAACCTTCATAGACTGATGAAGTCCCTGTAAATTTGGAAATAATGGAATCAATATCAAAGGTGGAGGTATTAAATAAGTCCTTGAAATATTTTAAAGAGAAAAGAAAGTATCTCAATTATTCAATTGAAAAATCTGATGATTGCTAACAGAAGGTAATGGGAAGACTTGGAAGAAGTAGATGCAAATTACCAAAAACTCATAACGGTCTCCAAATAAGTGTCGAGGACGAAAAAAGTATACGAAGTGAATAACAAAGAACTTCAAGATCATATTCAATCTATGGAAGTAGATCAATATCGGCTATAGAAAATATCTAAAGCGTTGGATAATTTAACTATTCTAGTTGAAGAATCCAGGAAACTATAGTCATTCATGAATGAATCCAGCTCAAGAGCCAAGTCATACTTTCTAGATATGCTTGATAAATATTCATGATTAGACAGTTGTTAGTATTAGATGATTAGATGATGTTTATACAGTTGTTAGTATCATATGTTGAGCTTATCTTTTGGGTCATTTGATCAATATTGAATGTAAATCATATTGTCAGTTTTTGGTTATTCATATCCATAAAATATGGATTCAAACTTCTTTAGTTTTGAAAATTTTGTATATAAAGATGTAATGGTTAACAATGTAGAGCTATTAGGAATGGTGGATATCATAATGCTATTATAACTTGCAGGCATGTATTTCATTTCCAGTTCTTATAAAGAATGCATCGAAATGATTATATTCGATATGAGCCAGTGTTTGTTTTGATATTTATCATGATAAATGTTATGTCTTGTTTAAACCTTTTATTCATAATTATGTTACTTGGATAGATGTTACCTATAATCGGGATTCTTATGAATAATTTGTGTGTTTATCATTGATAGGAACTAAACCTGTTCACTCTGTATATAAATTCATACTCGCAATATTTATATCCTTTTTTATAATGTTTATACATCTATTGTTTATTCATTTGGATATGTTAGCCTAATTTCCATTTCACTTATATTTTTTTAATCTTACAAACCTAGTTATGAATTGAGAAACTCTAATATCCTCTAGACTTTCAACCTTAGTAGTCTAAGTGCAAACTCTAGTGATAACATATTCTGTAGTTGTTGTCAGGGACGGAAGTGAAGAAAATATTCCCTAGGAAATTTTCATTGATCTAACTTTGGAAGGTGAAAAAAATAAACAAATTATAGAATACATTTTCACCAGTAGTTTTCATAGTGGCTTCTACAAAAATGGGAACTAGGGGAAATCCTTTATCTCCTTTGTATCAGTCTATTTTAGATCTAGAATGGTTGTTGAGGGAAGCTAGGATGAGATTAACTTCTACAGAAAAAAGTATTCATGATACATTAGTTTCAGATTCGGCAGGTGAATTTATTTATCATCCTTCTTCTTCATACTTATGTACAATTGAAAAATAAAAAAAAGGAAGAATAATTATCTGTTTTTATTTCTGAATTTTAAAATCCTAGTCAGTTTGATAGATTTACTGTGTATACAAATCATTTATAAACTAAAAAAATAAAACAAGAAATTTTGAGTTCAGAACATTTGGACTATTCAAAATCTTTTATATCACCTTACACAACTTTGACTATAAAAGTTCCCATTATCCAAACTGGAATCAAAATACCATCTCTACCACAAACACAACCTTTTATTGTACCATTTCCATCATCCTCATCTCCTTCTACTACCAAAATGGTATCCCAACCCCCTAATTGGATGGATTTTATAGTAACTGATCGATATGCTCCTCTAGTCTTACCCCAACCACTGAATGACCTTCATGGTGGAGATTATCATAAGAATCTCCCAAGATTTAATGGTCAGGGAGAGGTTACAACATAATAACATTGGAATTCTTATTTCACCTATGTTGATAACAAAAACATAAAACTTTGGGATGTATGGATGATAAATTTTTTTCAAATCCTAGATGGAGAAGTGAGGAACTGGTTTAGAGAGATGCCCCCAAACTCAATTGATGGAATAAATTCCTTGAAATAAATATTTATGAGGTAGTGGGGAGACACCAAATATTATCTTTATTATATTACTGAGTTTGGAGCTTTAAAAAGGAAGCATGTGGAGTAGCTATTGATTTTACTAAACATTTTAATAAAATGTATAGTAAAATTCCTGCAGAGATCAAGCCTACTGAGACTTCTGCGAAGCTAACCTATGATAATTCCTTTGATGTCGAATTCTCTCTTTTCCTCAAGGAAAGAAAATCCAATACCTTAGTAAATATGCAAGACACATCCTTAGAGGTAGAATATAGTTTGATGGAGGAAAATAAATTGAGAGGTAAGTCAGATCATTAAGAAGATAACAAGAAAAAGAAAAAATACATGTTACCATCTACTTCAGGGACCAAAATAGAAGATAGCGGGATAGAATATGTGACCAAACTTATAAAAAGTATGTTTGCAAAACTTAGTATGATGGAAATGGAGAATAAGATTCAAAATAAGGATGTTTAGGATAATGACAATAAAAATCCTAATCAACTCGGAAGAACATTCAATACTAGGTTTTTCCCTAGAGATAGGAGAAATAATGATGATCAAAATATTCATCCTCCTTTCCAAAATAATATGATATGGGATGATGAACATTATGGAATATATGAAATGGAAGTTCAATATTTAGAACTTGATATTGATAAATTGTTATACCAAAATCCTGTCACCATCATGTGATAAGACCTTTGACATACCTACTTGCCTTGAATCCCAGCTTCTGGAGTGAGAACTAAATGGTTTTTTATTAGTCTGTCATACAAATTCCTAGCACCACTCATGCCCCTTTATCTAGGATAATTACCCCTATTCGCACCACTTTTCATCAGTTGTCCACAAGCAGTGCCATTACCTATCACCCTTGGTCCATAGGCGGTTATTACAAGAACCGCTATGTCATAGAAGGAGAAGCGCAATACCCTGGGTAAAAAGGGAAAAAGAGAATTTTCTCAAGGCTTCTAGATGATAATCCTTGAGATATCCCTTATCCATACTGATGTGGGTTTGTTGAGCTTGAGATCCCTCATCCTAGGATCTTAGAGGCCACCTCACCCACTAATTTCTCAACCATATTTATCCATTAAAGCCTTATAAATATCAGCTCATAGCCATGGTTGAGAGGAGAACATTGAAGGTATTGTTATGCTGTTGGATTGATTCTTGGCCCATTTGGGAGGATCACCATCATAGATCCATGTTCCTCCCCAATACTAGTTCGGGCAGCCATGATTTTACATCCTTGTTTCCTACTGATATTGTCAACATTCTGCAAAGTCGTATATTGTTGCAAGATACAGATTCTGAAGGAAACCTTTACAACATTACTCAGATGAACCCAATTGACATATCAGCCAATCCTGATGTTATTGAGCACGTTCATGTTGGGAAAAACTACTCCACAGATGAATCTGAAGCATACAAGGCACTTTTTAAGGAATTCCATGATATTTTTGCCTAGTCCTATGAAGAGATGCCGCGGATTGACTCTTCCATTGTGGTCCATGAGATTAAAAATTATCCCATGGCTAAACCTATCAGGAAGAAACTTAGGAAAGTCCATCCTAGGAAGGCTGCAGCTATTAAAGCTGAGATTGAGAAACTTCCAAAAACTGGTTTTATTCATCCTGTATCTTTGACGGAATGGGTATCGAGCATTGTCCCTGTCAATAAAAAGCAGGGGACCATTAGAGTCTGCATCAAATTTAGGGATTTAAATAAATCTTGCCCCAAGGACAACTTTCCTACCCCACACATCAATCAGATTATTGACAACTGTGCTGGAAGTGTCATCTTTTCATTCATGGATGGCTTCTTCGGCTATAATCAGATTGAGATATTTCCCTTCGATCAGCATAAGATGACATTCATTTGCTCATGGGGAACCTTTGCATATAAGAAGTTATCTTTCAGCTTGAAAAACACTGGATCCACATTCCTGCGTGCGATGTCCTATGCGTTTCACGACATTAGACATATTGTTGAACCTTACCTTGACGACCTCCCTGCTCATTCACAGCGATGGGAGAACCATCCTGGTCATCTTAGAGACATATTCCTGAGATGTCGTCATTATAATATACGACTCAATCCGCATAAATGTGTTTTTTGTGTTGAGACAGGATGTCTTCTTGGATTTGTGGTATCCAAAGATGGCATCTGAATCAATCCTTTCAAGATTGCTGCCATCATTAATCTACCAGCCCCAACCAACATCCTTGAACTCCAAAGTTTTCTAGAGAAGGCAAAATTTCTCCACCGTTTTGTGTGCAATTTCCCTGAGACAATGCACGGTTATATGCGTCTCCTCAAGAAGATCACTCCATTCTTTTGGGATGACCAGGCCCAATGCACCTTTGATAGTCTTAAGCATGCTCTTACTCATTAACCCATGATACACTCCCCATATTATTTAAAGGATTTTCTCTTGTATATTGCTGCCTCCGCTACTAGCATCGCCATGGTTTTAGTGCAGGACAATCTCCAAGTTTAGGAGCATGTGATTTATTACACCAGTAAGAATCTTATTGATTTTGAAACCCATTATTCACATGTGGAGAAGCTAGCTTTGGCCATGGTCATTGCTGTGTAAAAATTTCGTCACTACATTCTGCTTCGCACTACCACTGTATTGGAAAACTAGAACTCGATGTACTACATTTTGACTTGTCAAGTACTCAGGGGAAAGTACTCATGTTGGATCATCATCCTTCAGGATTTCAATCTCAAGTTTTCCAAGGCTACATCAAAGAAATCCTTGGTTTTTTCCAAGATTATATGTGACCTTCCTTGTGCTACCACCGAATCTAAGCCCAGCGATTCATTTCCAGATGAATTCCTATTCCTGATTAGCACTACTGATCCTTGGTATGGATATTTGTTGATTTATCTCTAGACCCAGCATTTTCAGCTGCATTTATCTCACGATGATCGTCGCCCCATCCGTCACCATGAGAAATACTATCTTATCTTGCATGATACCTTGTATAGATGTGGGATTGACTCCATTCTTCAGCGATGCCTCACTCATGAGGAGGGTGAACACATGCTGAATGATTGCCACTCTGGAGCATGTGGCGGTCATTTATCTGGGATGGCTACAGCCCATAAAATCCTTCGTGCTAGCTATTTCGGGCCTTTTGTCTTCAAATACTATCATGAGGCTGTTAAGAAATGCCCACCTTGCCAACATTTTTATCCCAAAAAGTGCACCCATGGTTGAGGGGAGAACATTGAAGGTATTGTTATGCTATTGGATTGATTCTTGGCCCAAGATCATTTGGAGAGAGTATGGAGAGCTAGAGTCAGAGATTTTGGGGATGAAGAGCTGGGTTCATGGAGATGCATGTCAACACTAAGGCTTGGTTGTAAACTTCTTCATATTTCTAATGCAAGTTGATTTTTTGTCCCATATATATTGTTGATGTTTGATTTCAGATATATATTGCTAGATTCCTTAGTCACTAGCATAGATTAGTAGATCATATTCTGGTTGCTTTGATTCGTTTCATGTTGAACTCTTTTGCAGGTACACAGGTGAACTATCAAAGCCTTATATTCTAGATATCTACAACATCTAGGGAGAGTTATCAGCCTACGTGATCTATTTGTTCTGGATCTGAACCATTCAAACCAGTCAAACACCTTGCTGTCTGCAGAAGGTGAAATATTCTAGCTAACATAAATTAGATGATTTTTATTCTTCTCAATATTTTACTAGGGCTGAATATCATTACACAAAGATGGAAGATTATCACAGAACATATTGTTTTGAACAAGAATCATATATTCCATATATTTACCAAGAGATGCAATATATTTCATATAGCCTTAGGTTGGGAATGAGCCAAGCATCACAGGGAAAAAATAAGGTAAAGAATGTTCCTATTGAAGAAATTTTATCATTTGAGAAAAAGAAAGAACAACAAAGAGATAAGAATAAAATCATAGAAACAAAAGAAGCAGGAAAAATTGCTAAGTTTAATTTGGAATGTGAAATTAGAAAAATCAAGATTCCTATTCCATTAACTCAGTTGGTTTGGAATAAGTCATACATGGATCCTACTCTTAAAATATTGAATTCTTCATCTACTGCTATATCCCTTCAGATGTGATTAATTTGCAGGATGAGAATCTGACCATTATTTTTGGTTCTAAGACATTTGATTGACCAAATGATAAATGTGATTATCCTCCTCCATTTTATATCATACTCACATTTCATGATCATATGCTACACAATTGCCTTCTGTCACATGTGGTTCCTCTCATAATCTGATGCCCAAGGAAGCCATGGAAGCATTAGGGATTGCTATCACTAAACGCTACCATCATCTTTATGCTTTTGACTCTAGAGCATTAAAATGTCTTATAGTCATTAAAGGTATGGTAGTTAGTCTTACACAATTTTCCATGGAAAGTGTACTCATGGATGTAGTCATATATGATATTTCTCCTAAATTTGGTTTGTTATTATCAAGATGCTGGAAAAAAAAGTGTAGGAGGAACCCTTCAAATGCATCTTTCTTATGCTATAATATCGGTATTTGGAGGTGAGCACATAAGACTTTATAGAGAAGTTCAAATTGCGTATTTGGTCAGTGATAATAAAAGTTCTACAAATCGTCCAATTTATTAAGTTCAAGAAGATTTTGGATCTTGCATGTTGCATCTAAATGATGACACTACATGTTTTTTATAGGTTGAGAAGAAACATGCGAACATTATAATATAAGAGATCAAGATTGTTTGTGGAAAATGTACTTCGGTGGTTCATCATGTAATGAAGGAGCAAGAGCATGCATTGTACTTATTTCTCATGGAGGTGAGATTATTTCCTTGATGTATAAGTTGTAATCTAAAACAACAAATAATACTTTTGAATATCAGGCATTAACTCTTTGATTAAGGGCTGCAAAATATTTATGCATTCAACAACTAACTATATTTGGTGACTCTGAATTAATAGTAAAACAAGTAAAGGATGTATATCGGGTTAAACAGAATTTGTTGAAAGTATACCACTATGAGCTATGGGATTTGATTGATAGTTTTTTCATAGCTTTCAACATAGCTTATATTCCAAGAGATCATAATAAAACAATAGAATCCTTGGCTTTGGAAGCAACTTATTTTAAAGTTCCAAATTTAACTCATCTTAAGTATCCAACTGAAGTAAGATACATAACCTCAGTTCCAGATAATATTAAACATTTGGAATCTTTTCATGATGATAGTGAACTTAAAGAATTTCTAGAGTTAACATAGGATTTTTCTAATTCATTGATTGATCGAGATCAAGATATTGATTGGAATGAAAGAGATTCATGCATAATAATTCAATTGGAAATCATGAGATAATTGAATTAAAAGGGAATTTTATTCCTAAAGGGCTTGTACCTCTTGACATACTATTCTGAAAGGATGATACCTTATTAAAACCTACAATGCAATCTATTGAAGAAAATGTCTTAAGTTATAATAGTGGTTCTAAAAATGAGCCTAAAATGACTAAGATATCTAAGACACTTTCATAAAAGAAAAGAAATAGGTACATCAAGATTCAAGATACTAAAAGAATTTGTTGATATATTTGCTTGGTAATATGGATATTTGAAAACTTACAATACTAGTATAATTCAGCATACGATTCCTCTAAATCCAAATAATAAGCCTTTCAGACAAAATCTTAGGAGACTTAATCCAACATTACTTCAATTCATTGAAAAAGAAGTTAAAAAGTTGTTAGATGAAAAAATCATTATACCTCTCAAACATTCATCTTGGATAGAAAATTTGGTACCAGTACGTAATAAAAATTGAGAAATTAAGTTGTTCATGGAATTCCATAATTTGAACATATGTTCCCTTAAAGATAATTATCCATTTCATAATATTGATCAAATTTTACAGAGAGTGGTGGGTTCCTAGAGGATATCTATGATTGATGGATTCTCTAGTTATAATTAGATTGCAGTTTAGCTAGAGGATAGGGAATAGACAACCTTTACAACTCCTTGGGAGACATTTATGTATGACAAGATTCCTTTTGCGCTCCTGGATGCAGGTGCTACATTTCAAAGAGATATGGATATACATTTTGTTGATGAAAAAGAAAAGTTTGTGGTCATATATTTAGATGAAATATTAGTATTTTCTAAATATGATGATGAACATTTGATGCATTTAAAACAAAATTTTCTTAAATGTAGGAAATATGGATTATATTTGAATCCTATAAAATCTCATTTTTCTATAGAAGAAGGTAAGCTCTTAGGTCATATAGTCTATTTTGAAGGAATTAAAATTGATCTAGAATGGGTCAAGGCCATCCTAAAAATAATCCTACCCAGAAATAAGAAAGGAATTCAATCTTTCCTTGGAAAATTAAATTTCTTAAGATGGTTTATCCCTAAATTTATAGAAATTATCAAATAAATCACTAAAATTCTTAAGAAAGAAAAATAATTTAAGTGGTCAGCTGAGGCTAGGGCTTGATTTGAAAAAATAAAGAAAGAACTTATAGAAGCACAAGTTTTAATAAGTCCTGATTTTGCTAAAGAAATTTCAATTTTCTCATTTGCATCTGAAGATACTATAGATCATGTTCTATTACAAAAGAATTCATATGATTTGAAAAACCCAATTTCATTCTTTAGCAAAACCTTGAGAGATTCAGAGTTAAAGTATAGTACGATGGAGAAACCAGCCAACGACATTTGTCAAGGCTATGAAACTTTTCAGGATTTATGTTTTGTATTCTAATATTTTGACTTGTGTTCCTAACATAGAAGTTAAGGAAATTCCGGTGCAACCTGACAATGAGGGAAAAAGAAGAAGATGAGTAGCTAAAATCATGGAGTATGATGTTGACATTAATCCTACCAAATTGATAAAGGGACAAGTTCTAGAAAAACTATTAGCAAAATCAAATTGTCAGGTTTTAGATATTCATATGGTGATTGAACAATCAATACATGATGCATCAACAAAATATGACAGAGAATATTTATAATAGGTATCTTGATTCTCCATGGTATGATAAAAATTTTATTTTCTGTTGCATTTACAATGTCCTCCTAATCTGAATAAGAACGAATATAGATCATTAAAATTTAAATATTTGAAATATGTTTTAATTAATCAAGTTTTACATTGGAAATATCCTCGCATAATATTGCTTAAATGTTTGGATAGATCAGAGGTTGATGTTGTTACTATAGAATTACATGGTGGTGCATGTGGGGGACAATAAGTATTGGAAAGAAACCACATTTAAGATTTTAAGAGCATGTTACTGTTGGCCCTCTCTTTTACAGATGTGTATCTCCATGTCAAAGCTTGCATTGAATATTGTAAATTTGTAGGTTAGAACAAGTTGCAGTCTTTACCATTAAAATCAATTGCAGTAAATGATCCATTCAAACAATGAAGTTTAGAATTTATAGGAGAAATTCATCCTGCTTCTAGTGTCCATCATAAGTTGATTTTGAATGCCACTGATTTCTTTACCAAGTGGGTGGAAGCAATTCCCACAAAAAGAGCAACAAATAAAGTAATTATCAGTTTTCTTCATGATAATATTCTAAGCATATTTGGATGTCCAAGGAAGTTAGTAAATGATAATGCTCCAAACTTCAAGTTGAAGAATATGGTAGGTTTTTGTGAAGAAAATAACATCATATTGAAACATTCCACACCTTTTTACCCTTAGGGGAATGCATTAGTAGAATCCACTAAAAATAATATTGCGAATAGTATTACAAAATGTCATTTCAAAATAAAAGGAATTGGGATATTAAATTAAAATATGCTCTTTCGGAAGATAGGGTAACTGTAAAGAAATACATTGGAACATCACTTTTTCAATTTTTTTTATGGAATTGATGCAATATTTCATGTCCAACTAAGTTTTCCAGTAATCATGTTTTTGCAAGATGTAGAAGAAGAACCCAATGAAATGAAAATAAGGATGTTGCATATAGTCAAGTTGCAACAAAAAAGAGAAACAATAATGGAAAAAGTTGAAATTTACAAAAATAAGGTAAAGGGAAGTTTGGATAAAAAGGTCTAGAAAGGCACTTTATCAGTTGGTGATACAGTTATCAGATGGGATGCACAAAATGATGAAAAAGGTAAGCATGGAAAATTTGACAATTATGGCTAGGACCTTTTACAATAATTAAGATTTTGGGAAAAACACTTTTGTATTAAAAAATATGGATGGTGAAGAGGTTGCAAGCCCAGTAAATGGGAGGTTATTGAAACATTTCCATACATACTGAACTGAGGAATTCATATTCATTATATATATCATTAGAGTTTTTGTATGTAAGACTCCAACCCAATAAAAAAATTTCATTTTAGAGGTATGATTCTAGCAGGTTTTCTAAAGGAACATGGTCAACATGTTCCTAAATCCTCAGAAGGAGATATTTATCCCCAATCAGAGCCAAATGTTGTCTCTAGAGTTGTATCTTAGTCCTACTTTAGATATTTTTTCCTAGAAGACCATTTTTCCCAAGTTTTACCTTAGTTTATCTTTGAATCATCATTTACCTTAGTTAAAAACTAGTTCTTAGGTTCTTTAAAAGTTTATTTTATCATTGTTTTATTTATTAAAATAAACAAGACTCATTTTCATTAATATTTCAAGTTATGTACTAAAATAATGTATAGTTTGATAAGTCCAATGTATGAATAGGCTCATTTTCCAATGAATAAAATCCAATTTTACTTATGTATGATGAAGGTTTGGTGTTCAAATTTTGATTGTAATTCATTTATAGTCTTAGTACATATCGACAACACATTGAATAATGGACGATATGTTGGTGCTCTCGGCTTGTTTCCACTTGTAAATGGATTAAGGGAAAATGGCATGAATGGGACGCGTGTTTGAAAAGCGGGCCTTCCTCATAGTGATGCCGAGAGTAGCCTGAGATGCATGTCAAGGAATGGGTGTAATATAATTATTCCATGAATGTACAAATAGGTTTTTGACATTTTGAAAGTGCATGGATCTAGACTCATACTTCATCTATCCTTACAGGATTGTTAGTCATTTTTCTCTGCATAGATTGTGTTTGTTTAAAATGTTTTGAACACAAATATGAGTTAGTAGAGCCTCTAGATCATGATGAAAGTAGTTTAAAAAAATAATGGAAAAATATGCATATTAGAACCTAATAATATCAAATGGATTGATGAATCTCCCATATGTGTAGAAATGATTAAAACCGTAGGTGGTTTTCCTTGTGTGAAAGACTGAAAGGCTATAATTTGCAGGTAATTAAATCCTTTGTAAACTACTACAAGGATTCTATGGTGCATTTGCGAACCCTAACCTTTAAGGTATATGATGTTACCATTGCAGAAGCTATTGGCATACTATCTGAAGGTGAAAAATGGTGTAATAAGCATATGTTTGAATTTGACCTTAGTCGGTTTCTATTACCTAGTTTCAAGAAGTTAGATTGGCGAAAAGGAATTAATTTAAACAGGGTCGAGCTTGAGTGGAGAGAAATTTTGAATATTGTTCAGAACTATATAAATTATGAAGGACAGTTTGCAACCGTATTCATATACCACATAATATTCTTGTTGCATTTAAATGGATAATCCAAATTAATCTTACCCTATTACATCTGTAAGAGAATTGAAAAGATGATTACACAGGTAAGAAATCACCCCGATCACAATAGTCATTCAGTATTTCATCATGGTTTGATTAAGCTGCTAATGTTAGAGAAATAATCCACCTTAGTACCATGATATTACACCTTAGAAACATTTCATTTGCTTCCATTCAATGTTCTATGGTCTAGACTTAGGGATATTGATCATTTACTCATAGTTGATGCACTCTTGGTTGATCATTCTAACAATTGAGGCACTTCTAGATGATCATTATGACTGTAAGGTTCCTCATTGATGACATATTATCCTAGGTTCACTCCCCCATCCCCATATTCAAGGATTTTGTTTGACTTTAGACACTAGTGCATGTTTGTGGTTGTTTTTCTTCTTCCGTGGGAATTTATTGCCACCTAGAGCCACTCCCACTCACCCATGTGATCACCTATTCTTAACATGCCTCCATTTATGTCTCAACATGCCTCTACCATGTTCACACTTGCATTCATGACCGCTTGGGATTATTAGGAAGAGGATTGGTCCACCTAGGGGGGTTTGAGGGTCAAATCATGGTATGACACTTGTATGCATCCAAATGGCCTCCAAGGCCTCAAAATTTTCCCTATTTTAATATATTTTTGTTCCATACATAGTTACATGCTGGACAGTCATAATAATATATGTTATTGACTTCATTTGTGTGTGATATTTTCACTCTTTCTACTAATTTGTGCATATTTTGAGAGCAATATTGAATTGTGATAGTTTCCTTGGATCCTATATCCAGATGTGATTCAATTCACACATGGTACTAGATCTATTTGAATATATAAATAAAATATATAATTTTTGAGTTGTTATTTGTGGGATTTTCTAGATAGATTCAAGTTTTTTCTTTGCAGGTACATTCAACAGTTTGTCACCAAGAGAGAAATTAAAAATGGATTAGACCCATGTATTCTTGACCCCATTCAACTATTTTGAATGGAAGGCCAAAATGGTGATCCAAATGAGGTGAAAATGCTTGTATAGGGTCACCATGGGGACTGAGGTCGATTCAAACTCTCTTATGGAGAAATCAAAGTTATTCAACAGGCTTCATGAAAAGTTTGGAATGATTTGTCTCAGCATTTTGAGAGACTTGATATTTCATGTAGAAACTCTATAAAATCCCAATGAAGTATGGCTCAATATTGAAGCATTGTTTCAGAAGACTGATAAGATGAGAGGTCACCATCTCAAAAATGAGCTAATCTCCTTGAGTCCATCTCATTTTGAGGAAATCCAAGACTTCTTCACCAAGTTCAAATTGTTGGTGCTTCAATTAAAATAGTGGGGCATATAAAATAAGAAGGATTATCTCATATTGTCCATACTTTCTAAGCTATGTTCAGAGTACTCATTTTTTGTATCCACATTCCACTCTAGCAAGCTCATAGCTCGAAACTAGTGCATTCCTTCTCTTGCTGAATTTTGGAGTCACTAACTCAGGAGAAAGATAATCAAATGAAAATGGGAACCATAAAATCTAGTAAAGACCAATATATTGTTGCATAATATTCAAATCTAGGAAAAAGGAAAGAAGAAAGCCAAGGGTTAGAAGCAACATGACAAGAAGAACCTGGAGAGACCCAAATATTCATATGGAGTTTTAAATCCTACCAGGGACAAGGATAAGAAGAAGAAAGAGAATATGAAATGCACCTACTGTGACAAAATGTGTCATCCATAGAGTGGATGCATGAATAAACCATAGACATGATGGTGCGGCTACTCGAGAAGAACAACAACCCACTACCTAAGGGCACAAGGAAGAAGGATGGAAGTTCAGGCTCAAACAACAAGGAGAGGTTCCATGCATTGGTTTCTAGTTCTTCAGAATATTCTACCTTCATCATAGATTCAAGAGATTCCATGCATATGGCCTCAGCAGAAGACTGATTCTTGGCCATGTATTCTAATAGGGGTCAAACAATTCGAATGGGAGATGATTCAGAGATCCAAACCAAAGGGATTGGAATGATCAATATTAATGATATGTACTTCAATAATGTTTTGTACGGTACCATAACTGGTAGTGAACCTACTCTCATTGTACCAAATGAATAACACTCATGAATCAAAGAGACTAACATTTACTCTATACATAGTGGATGTAGTATAAATCTCTACAAACAAGGTGGTGGCATTGGGGTTTGCTGATTATCATGCAAGAATGTACAAGTTCTCCCATTTCCTTCCCTACTTCAGAGGGAATGCACTTCTGTCTCATGACAATGAGACAAGCATATTGTGGCATGATATATATTGACATATCAACTACAAGCAGCTCCATGAATTGAACAAAGAAGGCATGGTGAGAGGTATTCCTTCTATCAAGTTATCAAGTGGCACATGTAAAGGATGTGTAGTGGGAAAGCATGCAGAACGCAACTATGAGAAAGGGAGAGCAAGGAGAGCTACCTAAGTGCTTGGATTATTGAATTCACATATTATTGGGCCTATTCCCACACCCTATTATGGGTGATCAATGTATTTTTTGACTGTTATAAATGATTTCTCAAGTTTTTATTGGGTGTATTTCCTCGAACTAAAATCTAAAATCTTTGGGACTCTGAAAGTTTTGAAATCCATGGTTGTTAATGAATGTGGGAATAAGATAAAGGTCCTTAGGATATAAAATTTCAAGGATTATGTGAAAAATATTTTTCATTATATTTTTGAATAAGGTGGCATCCAAATGCAACATTCAGTCCCCTACACACCACAACAAAATGATGTTGCAGAGCACAAGAACAAGGCTCTCAAGGAGATGGCTACCTGTATAATTGAAGAAAAGGATTTGAATCCTAATATATGGGATGAATCCATTAAAATTGTTGCATACATCCAAAACATAGCTCCTCACAAAGAATTGGATGGAAAAAACACCATATGAATATTGGTTTGGTCACGAGCCGAGTGTTTCACATTTTAGGGTCTTTGGCTCAAAGGCTTGGGATACGATTCCTCCAGAGAAAAGAAAGGCCTTGAAACCTTAAAATAAGGATTCCATAATGGTTGGATATTATGAATATGTAAATAGATAAAATATCTTTTATCCCTCATCTCAGAATACATTCATAGAAAGGAGTGTACAATTCGAATAGGAGCTCATGCAAGAGGTCAAAGTAGCTCAAGGAGAAGGCTCACGTCCTCCACTCCATGATGATGTAAGTGATGATTATTTTTCTGATATTTGTGATTATGATATTTCTGAATATGATTATGATATACATTCAGATACATTCTCACCCATTCCACCCAAATGAGATGAGAAAACTCTTGAAGTTGCTGTAAACGTAGTTGGCAATCCAGTAGATCCTAGAAAGACTAGATCTCAATCTCACATTGCCTTCTTTGCATGTGAAGTGAATATTGCTGAGAAATGATTCATGATGGTTGTATATGATCCTAAAAAATATCAGGAAGCATTATTTTACCCAATATGTAAAACATCCATGCAAAAAAATTTCAACTCATTATAGGAAAATGAGGCATGGGAATTGGATCCCTTTCCCTCTAAGAGGAAACTAGTGCAATGGAAGTGGGTATATAGGATCAAAGCAGATATTGATGGATCATATATAAATTATAATGCTATTTTGGTTCCAAAATTATTCTCACAAGTCCAAGGAGTGGACTATAGAGAGACATTTGCACCGGTTTCAAAGATGGACTCTATCAGGCTAGTTTTAGCCATTGTTTCATCTAAGCGATGGGTGGTTCACCACATGGATGTTGATAGTGCATTTATTCATGGTGAAATTAAAGAGGATATATATATGCAATAAATTGAAGGTTCCATTGAATATCCTTCACTTGTATGTAGGTTAAATAAGTCTCTCTATGGTCTCAAGCAAGCCCCTAGGGCTTGGTATGCCAAGATGGACAATTTTATGCTATCACTTTGATTTGAAAGCTGTAAATATGATACTAATGTGTATTTGTAGAATGTTGGTAAATTATTTCAGGTAATAGTGCTGTATTTTGATGATATTTTGATTACAATTATATGCACTAAATAAATTGGATTGATTAAGTCTTCTTTGCATAGTGAGTTTTCCATGACCGATCTTGGATTATTGAAGCAATTTCTTGGTTTGGAAATTGAGAAATCTGAAGAAGGGATAAAGGTAATCCATCAAAATTATCTTGCACACATTTTATTTAAGTTTAAAATGGATGAATGTAAGGGAGCCAAGTTCTCAATCCTTTCAGGTATAAAACTAGGTTAATTTGGTGAGTATCCTTTGGTGGACAACTCATTGTACAAACAACTAGTTGGGAGTCTACTGTATCTTACACACTTTCAACCAGATTTGGAATATGTTGTAGGTTCTATAGAAAGGTATATATATAGGCCTCATGAGATCCATTTGAATGAATCCAAAAGGATCCAGCACTATGTGCAAGGAAATAATAACTTTGGGTTACACTATGATGTTGGTTCTCCACTATAACTAGTAGGATTTTTCGATTCTGATTGGGTTGGAGATCAAAATGATACAAATTCCACTTAAGGTTATGTATTCATGCTTTCACATGGTCCCATATGTTTTTCAAGAAATAAAAAACACAACATCTCTCTATATTCAGCTAAGGCACAGTATAGAGGAGCAGTGAAGGCAGCTACACAATGTGTGTGGTCACAAGTTATTCTTTAGGAACTTGGAGTTTCCTTTGATTCACCCACTATCATTTTGTGTGATAACCAAAGTGCAACCAATATTTCCATTGATACAGAGTAGAGACAGAGGACCAAACACTTTAATATACACATGCAATACATCCATATCTTGGTGCATGATCATGTGATAGCCTTGCAGTATTTCCGATTTGTAGAGTAAACTGTAGACATTTTCACCAAGATCTTCACAGAGAATACATTCACCTATATGAGAACTCTTCTTGGAGTGGGTGATACATGGTGATGGATTCTATTCACTTTCATATTTTTGGTTCCATGTCAATTTGTGAGGGGAGGTTTTGTTCCCATGTGGTTTTCCTCCTTACCTTGTTTTTATGGACAAATATTTTTTTTTGTTGTATGAGGTAACTTGAACCTTAGTTTCCAAGGCCTCGATGATATTTTGGATAAGTTGTAATAATTTAGGATTAANATTGATCATTTACTCATAGTTAATGCACTCCTGGTTGATCATTTTAACAGTTGAGGAACTCCTAGTTGATCATTCTGAGTAGAATATTCCCTCATTGATGAAATATTATCCTAGGTGTGCTCCGCCATCCCCAGATTTAGGTATTGTGTTTGACTTTAGGTTCTAGTGCATGTGTGTGGTGGGTTTTGGCCTTGGGAATTTACTTCCTCCTAGAGAAACTCCCACTCACCCATGTGCTCACCAATGCATAACATAACTCCATTTGTGTCTCAGTATGCCTCAACCATGTTCACACTTTCATTTGTGTTTGTTTGGGATGATTAGCAAGCTTATTGGTCCACCTATTAATCTGTCATAGTAATCTAGGGACTAAAATACAGTCTCATAAGAGATTTCAAACAATTAAGCATGAAAATGGCATAATGGTGCTGCAATAGGAGTAGCAACTATGTATAATCAATAAATAATTAGTAATACAATACAATGATCATGCAATATGCATGAATGCCAAGAAAATTTGAATTCCCAAGGAAGTCATTTGAAATGAATGAATGGGTGTAGCTTGATTGACTATAAGCCACAGTAAACAGACCTAGTTAACCCACTAATCAAGTCCAGATTGACTCAACTGAGTCCTAACTAAAGTCAGAGTGCAATGGATGACTGAGTCTAACCGATTAGACACATGTAAATGGATGCCAACCAATAAGTGATAGCGCATTGTTCACTCCAATGAACCCCAATGAGGTTAACTGAAGTCAAACTGGTCATCAGAGGTGGTTGGAGGCGCCCTAGTTGAATTCGGTTCATAAATATTAATAAAAATAATCAATATAATGAATAGATGTGCCTTCAACACTTACCTTAATTGTTTGTAACAATCAGTTAGAAATTAGGTGCATTTATGACACTCAGATCACCCCCAGAGTGCTCCCTATTTGAAGGAGGAATCCCAGTTAGCCTCCCCGAATGAAGGAGAAGGATTAGTTGGCCTCCTTTACTGAAGGTAGGCGTGGGTGTGCTCATACTGATGTCATAGTGTGCTCATATTATGCTGATTAAGTCAATCAAACTTAGGATAGTTTTTTAACAAGGCCAAATTGACCAAATTAAGTGTGCATGCTGGGTAAATGTCTCCAACACCCCCCCTTAAGCTATAGTCAAGAGAAGTAAAACTAAAGTGCATGAAATTCTAGGGCCCTTGCAAAAAAGGCCATAGGTCACCATGTACAATAATGTAACTCAAACAATTCTCAAAAATAAATCTAAGTGAGGAAAAGAGGGAAAACCCAATGGGAAAAACCCCCCCTTCAAGATGAACCCTGAAAGTAGTCTCATCACCTTGATGAACTCACCCCCAATAGTGAACGGAGGTAAGTGAACTTATTTTTATAAAAATATCTTGGTGAAGATGTATGCAATATACTCATCAGTGGGGCAGTATTGCAGAATGATGGTCCTGTCATGCACTAATTCCATGATATAGTGCACGTGTATCTCTACATGCTTGGTCCTCTTCCTGGTAACTGGATATGTGGATATATTAATAGCACTTTGATTGTCATAAAATAGGATAGTGGATAAATTAATACCAATATCAAACTATGAAAGAATTCTTTGCAACCAAATGGCTTGGATGCAAGCATTCACCGCTCCTCGATACTCGGTCTCTGCTAAAGACAATGCTATGGAAGCCTGCTTTTTTCTAGACCAGAAAATGGGTCCACCACCAAAAATGATGACATATCTAGAAGTATACTTCTGATCAATAGAATCAGCCACCCAATCGAAAACTATGTAACCAACTAGCTCTAGCTCGGAGTCTGCAGCATAGTGAATGTCGTAGGTCATGGTTCCTTGAATATACTAGAGGATCCTCTTGGATTCCTTCAAATGAATATAACGATGATTATGAATGTATATTGACATAGCATTCATGGCATAACATATATCATGCTGAGAATGATTCAAGTACAACAAGCTACCAATCAGTTGTCGATAAATAGTGCAGTCCATGGGAGGTGTGCTTTTTCCTTCTTCACGGCTGATCGCTGAAAGAAAAGGGAATGGAGCAGCCTTATATTCAGCCTTGTTAAAATTGAATAATAGGTCTGATATGTATTTGGACTGAGTGACCACTATCCCATCAATATGTTTTTCAATTTTGAGCCCCAAAAATTACTTCAAGAGCCCCAAATCGCTCATTGCAAATGCATTGTGGAGAGCAGTTTTGATGACTGAAATAGAAGCAACTGTGCTAGCTATAATCAGTAAGCCATAAAAATATAAGAAAATAATAATAAAACTACCATCAGACTACTGTATATACACATTTGTATCTGATATACACCTTTGGAAGTTTTGCGAGAGAAGGAAGGCATCCATCTTGGAATACCACTCTCTTGGGCCTGTTTTAACCTATATAGTGACTTCTTTAGTTTGCAAACCAAACATGGATCAGAAATGTAGCCCTAAAGCTGCTTCATGTATGTCTTCTCATGAATATCTCCATGCATAAATGCATACTTAACATCCATATGATGCACTTCCCAGTGCTTAGATGTAGAAATTACCAAAACTAGGCGGATGGAGTCCATTTTTGCAACTAGTTGAAAATTCTCATGGTAGTCCACACCTTAGACCTGGGAGAAACATTTTGCTACCATAATTTCCTTATATTTTCATATTTTTCCATCAGAATAAAGCTTGTTCTGAAACACCCACTTGCATTGAACCAATTACCTCCCCGGAGGAAGAGAAACTAGTTCCCAAGTAGTGTTTTTATGAAGAGAATTCATCTCTTCATCCATGGAAGCTTGCCATCTCAGATCCTTCCTAGCATAGTAGTAAGAACTAGGATCATAAATTATCATTAATTAACAATATTCATACAATAAATAATCAGTACAAGAGAGCACAATACCTGCTCTTTGGAAATCAGACCGGGTTCTCCTTGGATCATCTGGATTTCCAATGGTATCACCTGCGGAGGAGAGTGTCTGTCTAGCCCAAGTTGGAAGATGCTTTTGTAATTCCATTTCTGATTCAGAATATGATGTATGATTTTCACTAATATAATAAATCATAGAATCCAAATCAGGGTCATCACCCTGAATTCCATCATCCAAATATTCAGTAGAATAGGAAGGAAATTCAGCAGTTTTCTCCTTCACTAGTTCTACCTCTTGAAGAGGCTCATCAAACATGAAACTCATTTCAATGATGAAATTTTTTCTTTTGATATCCATAAGATTGAAATTTTTTGATTCATTAGGATATCCAATAAATAGAAATTCTATGCTTTACAGTTGCAAATCCCTCTTTTTATCATGCAAAATTCAGGCCCATGTAGTGGACCAAAACAACCTGAGATTTGACACATCCGGATTATGTCCGAAGTATGATTCAAAAGGGGTATTCCCTTTCATAGATGAGTGTCACACTCTGTTATATATTTATTATTCTTAATTCATGGCTTCTTTCCACAAATTTGCAGCCAACTTCTTTGATTCTAGCATACAAGTGGTCATCTCCTTGATAGACCGATTCTTCCTCTCCGCTACACCGTTTTGTTGGGGAGTGTAGGGGACTGAATGTTGGATATGAATACCACTTTAGGAACATATATGTAGAAAATAATTACTGACATACTCCCCTCCATTATCATATCTCAAAATCTTAATCCTTTTTCCAGATGCATTCTCAATCAAAGCCTTCAATTCAGTGAATTTTTCCAAGACTTCTGACTTCTTTTTGATAAAAAAGACCCATGTGTATCTAGAAAAGTCATCAATGAAACTGAGAACGTACCTTAATCCATTCATGGATGTGGTAGGAATGGGTCCACTGATATCATAATGTATCATCCCCAAAATGCATGATGCTCGGCCTGCCTTCCCCCGATCAAACTTATGCTTAGGGTGCTTTCCAATGACATAGCCCTTGCAAATTCTAGTGGTAGTGTTGATGATCAGGAGGATTTTAACCATAAAATTATTCTATAATTGCTGCAAGTACTTAAAGTTCAAGTGGTCAAACCTCTCATGCCATAGTATACTAAACTCATTTCAATGAGTCGAAAATGCGATGGGCTTTGCATCTGCCACAAAATGGGAGAACTCGTAGGATTTTGCATGATGGTTTGCAAGGCCTTTTGCTACAAGTTTTCTGGATGCAAGTTCTATGATCTCCACATCATCCAGGATAAAGGAGACTCTCTTAGACACTCCTGTATGTGTCATTTGATAAACACTTAGGAGGTTTGATGCAAGAGATGGTACATACATAACATTGGAAAAATAACCATGCTCAATATTTACAGTACCTTGTCCTTCATATATGATTGTGGAGTCATCTCCCATGTGGATGGGAATGGAATTTTTTGTCTCCAAAGATGAGAAATAGACTCTTTCATCTATCATGTGATTCGAATCTCCAAAATCTATCAAGTGATTCGAATCTCCAAAATCTATCAAGAGAGATTTGGACTTCGAAGTGCTTGCCATGAGAGCATGACCTCTTTCATGTTGTGGTTCCTGATCTTGCTGATCTCTCCTCCGAAATATTTCTAGAAGATTGATGTGATTTTTATCAAGAAGAGAAGTAGATTCATCAAGTTTCTTTTTCATGCAAGCATGTTCAGGGTGGAATCCCTTCCCGCAGTATGAACACTTGACTTTTTCTTTTCCATGATGCCCTTTTTTTTTTGTTCTTCTTCGAGCCAGAAGGCTCCTCATGCTGTTGGTTTTGAACTTTAGGCTTAGGAGCTTCAAATTTGGTTTTTGGGTTCTTCTTCTGCTTTTGTTTACCCTTTAGATCTTTGGGCCCTGAAGCATAGAGGGCTTGATCATGGTAGGATCTGATGATCCCCATCTGGACAAGCTTATCATGTTCACTTGTTAGGGACTCAATGAAGGCATTGAGTGAAGGAATCTTCCATCTAGGGGTTGTGAGGTTCCCCGCATGGAATGTAGAGACAAACACCAAATAATCAGCTCCAATTTTGGAGAGAATGGTGAGGATGATATGATCATCCTCCTTCTCCACCATGCACTGCGTCAATAGTAATACAATGTGCTTGAACTTTGTGAAAAAATCATTTAAGGTCTTGAAATTGGAAGGTTTGAAAGGCATCAACTCATTTTCAAGATGATGAACTATCAAATCATCCTATTTTCCATATAGGATATCCAATTTGTCCCAAATTTCCTTTGGAGTCTTCAATCCCAAGAGGTGGAAAAGAAGATCCTTGGAAATAGAGAGGCACGAGAATATGAATGCTTCATCTTTCTTGTTCAAGAATCTAGCTTTGTCTATCACATGAGTAGGATCTTCTTTAGTGTCCATAGTGACCTGATAGAGTTCTCTGGCACATAGCTAGATCTCCATATCTCCTTTCCATGAGTGGAAATTGAACGGTGTCAAGAGTTCAACGGAAGAAGCCATCTCAAACTGCTATAGCAAATGCTTTTCACTTATTAAAACCTAAAAATCACAACAAAAAGGGCATCGTAAAGTTAGACAACCTGCACATTTTAGACTTTCATCACACCCAACATAATTGATTAAGCAAGCTTGATCAACAATTTCTTTACTTGGGGTATTAAGCGGTAAGCCTTGGCTTCTGGTACAGTGATGGAATTTTTAGCTTTTCTCAATTTTTCATGCAAGATCTATAAAAAACCACATTTTTGAGAGATCTAAGCTTCATCCCACCATGATATATGATACCATATTAATATGTCACAGTAATCTAGGGACAAAAACACAGTATCATAAGCTATTTCAGATAATTAAGCATGAAAATGGCGTAATGGTGTTGCAATAGGAGTAGCAGCTCTGTATAATCAATAAAGAATGAGTAATACAATACAGTGATCATGCAAGATGCATGAATTCAAATAATATTCTAATTCCCAAGGATTTCATTTGAATTGAATGAATGGTTGTAGCTTAACTGACTATAAGCCACAGTAAACACACCTAGTTAACCCACTGATCGAGTCCAGATTGACTCAACTAAAATCAGAGTGCATTGGATGACTGTGTCTAACTGAAATGATCTCAGACACATGTCACTGCATGCCAACCAATAAGTGGTAGCAGATCATTAAATCCAATGAACCCCAATGAGGTTAATTGAAGTCAAACTGGTCATCAGAGGTGGTTGGAGGCACCCTAGTTGACTCCAGTTCATAAATATTAATAAAAATAATAAATATAATGAATGGAGGCACCTTCACCACTTACATTAACTTATTGTAATAATTAATTAGCAATTAGGTGCATTTATCACACTCAAATCACCCCCAAAATGCTCCCTATTTGAAGGAGGAAGCCCAGTTAGCTTCCTCGAAAGAAGGAGAAGGCTTAATTAGCCTCCTTGACTGAAGGTAGTTGTGGGTGTGCTCATGCTGATGTCATAGTGTGCTCATCTAATGTCAATTAAGTCAATAAAACTTAGGATAGTGGTTTAAGAAGGCCAAATTGACCAAATTAAGTGTGCATGTTTGGTACATGTCTCGAACACCACCTAGGGGGGTTTGAGGGTTAAATCATGGTATGACACTTGTATACATCTAGATGGCCTCGAATGACTCACAATTTTTCTGTATTTTAATATATATATGTTCTAGACATAGTTACATGTTGGAAATTCATAATAATATATGTTATTGACTTGAAATTTGTGTGTTATTTTCACTCTTTTTACTAATTTGTGCATAGTTTGTGAGAAATATGAAATTGTGAGAATTTTTGTGGCTCCTAGATCTAGCTGTGATTCAATTCTTACAACTAATAACTTCTGAATTTTGGAAAATGATAGATCGTGGCAACATTTCATTTTTTGGTCTGGGTTTGAGCTTGAATCCCAAACGCACAATGATGAATGAATAAGAAGACCGTACAATAGGAATAAAAGGAAGGTGGATGAATGTGGAGATGAACAAGAACATTAATTATTGGATACTTTTTCTATGATAAAAAATTCTAGAACAGAAGTACAGAGAAATATAATTGTTGAATTTTGAAAATAAGAAGTCATGGCTCTTGATACTCCTAGGGATATCAGGGAAAATATAATGGTTCAGGAAGTTTCATTGAATTCAAATCAAGATGAAGATCCTATTACAAAAATTATTGAAAATATTTGGAGGCCTAAAACTGGGTCAAAAAAGAAGTTGAGGATGAACATGAAGGAAATATTAAACCCTAAGTTTCAAAAGAACGTTGTGATTGTTATAGAATATTCATCTCGTGACGAAGATTTCCAGGCTGCAGATGAAGATTATCAAATATGATAATAAACCCTAGAATAAATTCAAGAAGAATTAATCCATACACCAGAGGTAATTAAAAATGTCTGCAAAGGTAAACAAAAGGTAGTTTAGTTTGAGGTTGGTTCAAGTCCCTGCACATTTGGAAATAATGGAATCTGTATCAGAGGTAGAGGTATTAAAGAATTCATTGCAATATTTTAAAGAGAACAATGAGTATGTCAATGATTCAAATGAAAAAATAATGATTTCTAATAGAAGGTGGCAGGAAGACTTGGAAGAAATAGATGCACATTACTGAGAACTCCTAGCAGTGTCCAAAGAAGTCTTGAGTAGAAAAAGGATATGAAACAGTAGTATGAGGATATTATCAATCAAAACAAAGAACTTTAAGATCAGATTCGAGCTATGCAAGCATAGAAGTATTGGATGGAGAAAATATCTCAAGCATTGGATGGTTTAACTATTCTAGCTGAAGCATCTAGGAAACTATAGTTGATCATGAATGAATCCTACTCAAGATCTAGGTCATACTTTCTAGATAGGCTTTATAAACAATCATGATTCGACAACTATTAGTATTATATGATTAGATGATGTTTATACAGCTATTAGTATTAGATGTCGAGCTTATATTTTGGGTCATTTGATATAGACTGAATGTTAATCAGATTGTATAGTTTTGGTTATTCATATCCATAAAATATGGATCTCAAAATTCTTTAGTTTTGAAACTTTTTGTATATAAATATGTAATGGTGAAAAATGTAGAGGTATTAGGAATAGTGGAGATCATACTGCTATTCTAACTTGCAGGCATGTATTTCATTTTTTGTTTTTATAAAGAATGCTTTGAAATTATTATATTCGAGATGAGCTAGTGTTTGTTTTAATATTTATCATTCTAGGTGTAATGTTTTGTTTAAACGTTTTATTCATAACTTTGTTCCTTGAATAGATGTTACCGATACCTAGGATTCTTATAAATAATTTGTATGTTTATCATTGATTTGAACTAAACCTGTTCACTCCTTATATAAATTCATACTCGCAATATTTCTATCCTTGTTTATAATGTTTATACATGTACTGTTTAGTCATTTAGATATGTTATCCTGATTTCCATTTCACTTATATTTTTATAAGCTTACACACCTATTTATCCAATAAGAAACTGTAAGATCCTCTATACTTTGAATCTTAGTAGTATAGGTGAAAAATCTAGTGATAACATAAGGTTCAAGACCTTTTTCATCTTCACAATAGAGCATATGTTCCACAACGTATGGAACCTATGGAACCTTCTATACATGTGATCAGATCTAGTGAACTGTGGATATATTCTCTAGGGTGCAGGGATCTGATAACAAAACATTTTTTAGTGATGCCTTCTTCTCTTTCATGTCCATAAGAATCCTAAAATATTTATTTCTTATTCTTTCCAGCATTCATTTTGAGATGTAACCTACTAAATCTCAATACAAACAGATTACCTCCAAGGTCAATTTCACCAAAATCAATCTTACTCCTTTAAAAAACCACCTACATTATCAACTTGTCACTTTGTTTCTAGTTTTTCATGGAACCAAATCCAATCCTTAATCCTATAATCATTTTATTTTAGCATGCATCTTAGATGTCTTAATCCATTATCAAAAGGGAAACATTAAAAGGAAGTATTTGGAGAATCCTTCTTTCTTGGTCTGCATCGAAATTAGTGAATAAGATATTTGATTTATTGGAAATGACCTTTATAACTATTCATGTGTAGTGTAATTATAGAATTTCCTAATACTTTTCTGCCTCACTCATAGAACCCAAACCAATAATGATAACATAATCTACAAATACAAAGTGCGACAAAGATAGAAATTTGATTCTCTTTTTTGTTTTATACCTCTATTCTCTCTTGCAATCTTTTCCTCTCATGCTTAAGTCATTAGTGACCAATAAGAATATAAGAAAATTTGGCATAGGACATGCTTCTCTTAACACCCATTATAAAAAGGATGACCCAATTATAAGGAGATAAAATAAAATTGAAGATAAACATCCCATTATCCAATATACTAAGTCCATATTCATCCCAATCAGATTAGCATTAACGTCATATATTGGCATATTATCTTACCATATCCTTTAGAAAAAAATATCTTGAGAACCATAACTAACATTTTGTTTCTTTTTATTGAATGTGAACCCATCATGAGTGATGAACCACCCTGATCGCATAATGGATATGCTTAACTAGAAATTCTAGAATTCTTTCATCACTCTCAATTTGTATTACGTCATTAACTCATATGAAAACCCAAATAAATTGTATTGTGCAACCATTGGGACATTGAATTTTTGAGATCTGAAACGACTCTATGACTACTTTGAGCTCTTCTTTTGATACATGTTATCCTCCTATTTACATCAGGAGTTTAGTTGTGAATTCTGAGCAAGCCTGGGAAGAAAGAGTCATTTTGGGCAAGATTTGTTGGTGAAAAAGGGATGTAAATGTCGTCCTCTCCTAAATCTAGGTCCTAAAAGTTTTCATTTTTAGTTTTTATAACATGTAAGGATTCTCCATGTCCTCCTGCAACAAAGAACATGCCTTTAGGAAGTTCTGGGTGTGAATTTATACAAGAGTAGAAATATGAAGTTTTGGGAATGTTTTCTCATAATATAAGGTGTAACAAGATTTAAATAGAAAATCTAGGTTATATTGGAGGACACATATGTATATAAAATGCATTTCTTCGTTTATTTGGGCATATCATTGGTAAAACAATATTGAAAAAAACATTTCATGGGTAAATGCAATTGTAAGAGACCTAATTACTCATGCGGGTATGGAGTCATGGACATGTTGGTAAACCATTCATTGATAAGATACATATACCATACCTCTAGAGAAGTATCCTCTAAAACCCTAGAGCAGACCCTAACCAAGCTCCAAGTAGGAAACAATAACCTCTAAAAACCTAGAGTAGACCCTAAGTTCTAACCAAGGACCAAGGACCGCCCCCCATGGACTAACACCAACCTCCTAACACATGATTTAATTACTAGATATTCTTTCTCTGTCTGCTAGCTCTATATGATGTTGGGGAGCACATTGACTTCACACTTCTAAATCAGGCAAAAAGTTATGTCATTCCTAAGATATTCAGGTAAAACACATCTTGATAAAATAATTCACATTTCAATTAATATACATAATACATAAATGTGTTTTAAAAAAATGGACATGAGATAGCCACTAGCTATAAAATCAAGGTAAAAACCTTGAACCAATCAAAATTAGTCAGGAATGGCCATCAAAACTAAAGTGTCATGAAGTTCCTTAAGACCAAACTAGAAAAAATAAACATGTAAACAACCATGGCACTAGGCTAGAGGTAGTAGACATAGAAAGACAATGTAGGAAGTAAATATTGTGTTAGGAGGTTGGTATTTTTCCTGAAGGGGGTCACCATCCTTCACCTGCATGATGAGGATCAACCACTATGGTCTCCAGACTATTATTTCTTTACTCAAGGTTTTTCTATGTTTTTTTCTTGGATATCTTATGATAATTCGTTTCAGTTGATTGCAATTTTGAGCTCTAATGTAGAAATATAAACATTGAATTATCTCAAGGTTCTTTGTTTTTAACTTTTACACCATAAAAGGCTCTAATTTAAGGTTCATTTTCTTTTCCCAGCGTTTGCTGCAAATTTAGGGTGATCCTTCTTTGTGTACTTTCAAGAAACACTATATATTCAATATGTATACAAGTATTTCATTCATAGACAAGTTAAAAAACATCTAACCTAGTCTCAAAATATAGAGCGACAAAATTGCTTATTTATCTATCTATCTGTTAGAAAACAGGACCACAGAGAAATAACAAATATACAGTTAAATCATTAAAAAAGATGCAAAACACATTAAACACATTATATAGAGACACATATATAATGTGGTTCACCCAAACGATGGGCTACGTCCACAAAGAAATTACCAGTCCTTTTATTATAGTCTAGAAATATGAAGGGATGCAACTTGCAGCAAAACCATTGCACTTCCTCTTCACACTCTCACAGTCTCTCTCACACAATCACAGAGATTGTTTACAATGCTATAATACCATACACAGTCCTGTTACAATGCTTTATTTCATATGGGAAAAACACCATGGGAGAATACTACGGTTAACCCAATACCATGGGTTCGCATAACTATTGGCCAACACACATCCCAAAAACATTTCTCAGGGGCTCTACCCCCGAACCCGAAAGTAGAGGGAATGATTGTACAATACACCTGGGGTACAAACATGACTAAATAATATCTTTGGATCTGGAAGATCATACTCAACAACCAACGCTATCTTTCTTGCATTGAACTTGATGCTTGTATATGAATCCAACAATAGGCATGTTGCTTTGGGAAGAGAGTGGAATAGACATAGCAAAGACAACCAAGAAATCAAAATTAAGGAAAAGAAAGCATGCTTCTCAGTTTTCCATGACCTTGAATGTTGACCATATTATTAGTTCCATGTGTAAGTTAAAAATCCTAAAACCCATCTTAAAGAGTGAAAAATACGGGTTGTAATATAAAATAATTTTTTCTTTATTCACATATTCATTTTGTATGAAACAGTCTCTGAGGATTCTTAGCAGTTTCCTAGGAAACATGGAGAGTCTTCTAAGCTTTGTGCTAGTATACTATACTTTATGTCGATGTTCTAAATTTTTGTTTCCACATGTGAGTTTTCAATTCATCACGGGCCATAGCATTTGTTCCAGGGATGTGATACAATGCAACAAGGACATAGTAAACTTACATCCAAGGGAATATCACTCTTGAATAAAACTTTGGGTTGTGCTCATCTTAGCTATTTCTAGTTGCAAATGAGTAGATTGCAAAAAGTGTTTCAACATGATAAAAAATAATAGGTACCTACTCTTTCTAGACATCATAAAATGATAGGACAATTCACCTGCTTTGAATGAATGCCATTTGACATGAAAAGGTAAAGTTACAATAAATAGAAAAGAGACATTCATTCATATACATATATATTTGTGCAAGTATTATACCCTTATTATCATAACATTAAGCTCTTAACATGTATTTTATTAAAATGCAAGAACAAGTGGTTGAATATAAACACAAACTCAAAGTGGATAATTGTAAGAATGATGAACCTCAAAGAAACGATAGACTCCTTTGTGGCCGGAAAACTGAGGAAACATAAGCGGGCTATATATTTGTGTCTTCTTTCATGTTTTGATTTCATTTTTACTATATAAATAATAAAATTGGAAGTAGATCAATAATTCCCAAGATTTTTTTTAGCTGGTAATGTTTAATGTCTTTATATTGTTCTAACTTCTATGACACCCTATGTGTTACCCCTAAAAATGAAAAAAATGCATATGCATTTTGAGGAATTATTGTTAGCAATACTATACCTATTGTATAAGGATGTTTATTATGGTGATTTCCCAGTTAAAAAATTTGTTTCATAACCTATATTGTTAAAGGTACTTCTAGAACGAACTAGGTAATTCCATACTGAAGTTTTTGAGCTAGGATGAGACACTTTTTATTTATAGTATGGTATTTGGAGGTGTTAATCTATTGTCGTTTTCAATAATGTGCATAACATTTGGCCTCACTCATTTTAAGGGAAGCACTACATTGCAACTATTTGGTAATTTTTTTATGTTTCTAACAAGCACTACATTGGGATTCATGCTGGGATTCTAACTCCCACTACACTTGGTAGTGGGACTTATGATCAAGGATGATCTCTAGGCATGAATTTGCAAGAATAACATCGATCACTGAAAAAGTTGTATTTTTTTATGTGGAAATGGATGCTCTGGACATTGAAAAGTGACAATGGTGATATAAGGGGCTTGTCTGGTATCTTTGGGCTTTCATGCTAAGTATACCCCATATTATCCCTCGACATAGAGTTATGATAGTGTTTCTAGATAATAGAATGTATAAGGAATTTTAAGCATGATGGAGATTCCACTGTTCAAATATCACTTATTATCATGGTTGGAGTTTCAAAAAAAAATTCCAGCAAAGAGAATAGTAGTTTCAACTAGATAGAATAATCCATAGTAATCATGCTCAATCTCCAATAATCTTGACACGGTTTTGTTTTAAGGAATACCATGGCCATTTCCAATTTTCCTATGCGAAAAGGACCTACAGACTGCAAGATGAATATCGGAGTACATGTTTAAAGAGTAAAAAAATAGTAATATCCATCTTATGAGGTATCTATTTTACAAGCAGTGAAGACACGTTAATTATATGTTGAAGAATGGGGGATTCTACTTTCTATGCACAGTCCAAGGGAACTTCAATGAATATTGCATTTGGGACCCTTGTTGAATTTAATATTTGATAAATATTAATGTTGATTTGAGGGTGCCTTTATGAATTGATATATTTGGTATATTTGGAACAGGAGTTGCACCTTTGTTCAAAGACCTTTATCTATGCCTTGGAGGAGAGAGTACATACTATTTGAGGATTGATTGTTGGGGAATTTTATTATGTGAGAGGGTTTTTCTATTTTGAATATTAAAACACCTTGAGGGTTTTTGTTCTACATAAAGAACACAGCCCTAGCCTATCTTCATACTTGTTTAGGGGCTAGTCTAATAGTACAAATGACACTCATTGTCCCAATATTTTCAGACCTATAGAAGCTGCACAAAATGATGGTGTGGATCCTAATGTTTATCTCCAAGAAAATCATAATATATGTGGATGTTGATATAACCTTGAAGGAGTGTTTAGCAGTGATAAGCATTCATAGAAGATTACAATAATTGAACAAACTCTTTGGCACACATCTAGCCAACATAAAAATGCAAAGTGGAAAATAATTGTATGTTGTACTGTGCAAACAGATCTATGCTTCCTTTGGAAGGGTGGCATGTATGGGATTGATAATGGAGATGGACCCTTTATAATTGGAACAAGGATCAAGTAAATAAGCACATAAGTGATCCCACGTAAATAAGTGCATGCATATGCTTATTCCTTTTATATTTTATCTTAACAAATTTGCTCCAATATGAATTCAATGAGTTTGGTAATAGTTTATCCTCATGAATTAAAGTTTCTATATCACTGTAATTGATCTTGACATTTCCTTTATACTTTTTGATTCTCAATTATAAGCCTTGCACTAAAAATTACAAAATAGCTTTTTCCTTTGGCAAGTGAATGCCTCTCACAAATTCTTTGAACTTGGCATACTTGATGGAATCCCATACGATTCCTAGATACAAAAGGTAAAAATACCTGGTTCATCATACACTAGGAGGTAGGTTTACTTAGATAGGATGATGCATGAACAATCAATTTTGGATTTTGGTATCAATGAGTTAGTTCTCATTTTGGGTTGTTTTCGGTTGAGGGGTTGAAACCCTCAACAATGTTCAGATTGTGAAAAACCTATATTAAGTAACAGTTATCTTCAAATCTTACTTGTTCATAAAGCAACATCCAAGGCAGAGGGGAGGGGTGTTGAAAGACTCAACAATGTCTACTGACAAACCCATATCAAGCTATATCCACTTTCCAAATAATAATAAGCCTCAAATTATGGAGTGCTCATACTATAGCCACATGTATAGGTTCAAAAAAGGAAAGAGGGTAGAACTTCACCCTTAGTGAGGAAAGGATTAACCCATCAATATGTTGATTTAGATCCTCTTCATAGCTACGCTAGGTATAACCCATGGATCTAGGGATGTGGCCTTCCTTCTAAAACATATATGAATTTACAACCCAGGAATCAAGATATGGCCTCCTTCACAATGCTGAGACTATAACATATTTTAGACAGAGGCCTAAAGATAGTGTGTTGGTGATGTGATGTCCTCTTCTTATCATGAGTTATGCCTAAAATAGCCTCTGAAACCTATCATCTATCATGAAAATTGGATTCTTACCCAATAGAAAGTTCTTCCTTAGGGATGACTATATTTGGTGTGTTTTCATTGCCCTATTGTACCTGGATATTTTCATGAGGTGTTATTGAATCCAAGTCTTCAAAACCTTGCTGGTATATTATCCATTGATATGTTTGAAATGTTATCCTTTTGTGTAGTGGCCTCTGACATGCCCCTAAACTCATAAAGAAAGTGCATGGTCATAGAAATTTGATATTATGATCAATTCAACATAAAAATTCTCCATCATGAACCTTGAATTTGAGGTTCCTTGTGTGAATATTTCATGTTTCTCCTTAACCATACCCATTTCAATAGAAAATTTGGGAGATCAGACCATGGAACTTTGCAAGGTGTCATACCTTTCAATAAAAATGGATAGAACATGTCATGTCCCACAAAAAATGAAACTCTTGAATTTTGTAATGAACCTAAATAGTTGCAGGTCTATTCCTAATTCTACCAATACTCCAATCCAATTGTTTCTAAGTGGTATTGTAAAATATGTTCTCTATTTTCGCTTTACCTTTTCTTGCATAAGACATGATAGTACAGAGTCAGACCTTGCCATCTATTTTGATACAGTTACGATAGGTGAAGCAATAATGAGTGAATGACATAAAGCATGTTGTACATGGAGATCATTTTGGAAAACATTTGTTTCAAAAAAAATGTTGTTTTCAGTAGTTTGTATGAAATCAAGGTGAAGAAGTGTTACCACCTAAGTTCTACTTAGTGGTTTTTTATCAAGTGATCCTGGTGAACCGAACAAAGATGATTTGTTCATACTTTAAAAGACCTTCGAAAGTGCTTGTTGTACTATGTCACATGTTCATACCCCCTTGGGGGAGTTGTAATAAATGTTCTAGCATGATAGTGTCTGTAAAAGACTCAATATCTTAGACTTTATTTGTCAATCTGATCATCCCAGGGTTTTTTTTTCCCTTGGTTATTATTGGTTGTTGAATAAACGACTGATAATTTCTGAGTTTTACACTCAATACCTCCAAAGTTGGGGTGGTCGGCTTGTCATTTAGGACTATTGAGGTTATTAGAGTCTATGTGTCAATGTATAAACATGATAGGCATCATGGTTGAGTCATATGAACATGTCTAAGTCCCCCTAGGTTTTTAATTTTTTTAATTTTTAAAGTTTTTTAAAATTTTAATTTTTCCACAAAAACTTAGGCTCTTGTTTAATAGTCTAATTGGAAAAATTGGTTTTGTAATAAAAGTGGGCCAAATAATCAATTTCAGTCATGGGGGTGCTCTTTTTCAAGCTAAGAGCACCATGTAAACCTATAGACCCACTATTTCCAGTTTTTGAGTGATTTTCCATCACTTAGGTTAGAAAGCCCCAAAAAATCAATTATTGATTATTTTAATTAATAAATTGAAGAATAATGGAGCAAATCCAAAATCTTATATTAATGGATTCTCAACCATTTTGATTGAAATCAGTCTCATCAGCACCGGATTAACCAGAGATTGAAACTCTTTGACTAAAGGGGCTAATTAGGGCATATCTAGAGTTGTGCTTCAGCCTCCTTTATGGGGAATTGTGCCCTCTCTCTCTCCTCCACATGTGTGGGCTCATCTGGGAGCTCTGTGATTGATGATTCAGTTAGCAGGTTGATGTGCCAGCTCAATCAGCCCTCTGATTGACAGTTAGACTAAGTGGAATCTCATTTCAGCTTCACATTAGGCATTGATGGACTCTCCTTTAGCTATAGTTCTCTATCTCCTTAGGATTTGCGCCCCCTCTGGGCTGGGGTTTCAATTTTTTTGTATAAATAAAGCATGGTTGCCTCCTTTCCGAGTTAGTTAGAGTTGGATTGAGGAGATATTGTTGTTCTGATACTATGTATTATATTTTGCTATTGGAATAAAGTGAAGCTTTGGAGGCCAAAATGGTGTAATGCTCTTATGTGTGTGGAATTAACATTGTCTTCCAGCTTTTGTTGTTACTGGTGTCATTCTCTGAATTTCTGCATCTGAATTTTATCTGGCTTGAATGATTCAATTGATTCAATAGGAGTATAGTTGGGCAAGTAAGATTACTTGGTTTTCAATATATCATAGCATATATGTTTGAAGATTCATATTATACATGTTTAAATAATTTTATTTACATGTAATCCCTCTCTTTTTTCATATATCTCTATCTAGATCTCATAAGGTTTTTGTGCGGGATTGTTTGTTAGTTTTCAAGTAGTAGGGGTTGGACGAATTGTGGATCTATCTTGACACCACTGGACATCCGACTATTTTTTGAAGGCATTGTCCCTTGGCATTCCACTAAATTGTTTTTTTTGCAAATCCATTCCAGCAACAAGCGCTCTTCTTTTCCTCTTCCTCCATTTTTTTTTAAAATCAGTCCGGTTACTTGTTTTGTGGATTTAAAATTGTTTAGATATATCAATTTCAGAATTTTTTTTACATAGATATTGCTGCCTTAAATCTTATAAACTATATCTCATTCCTAAAGAAATTTTACAAGCATTCTAGATCTAGTTTTAGGGAAAATTGTGATTTTTCAAGGTTATGAAAGTAGATATAAAGCTTGTTGAATGCATGGTTTTTTCATTAGAATATAAAAATTTATATTCAGAAATTTAAGTGCTTCATATTGGTGGCCCCAAAATCATTCCAATATCCCAAGGAAATCTTGCTTTCCGTGGTTCTTTTTCCACTTCTTGAAAAACTAGTTTTAACTTAGAATTTTTTGGTAAAAAGTGTGTTCATCCAAAAGCACTTTCAAAGTACTTTTGGGAATATTTAAATGTGATAATATTGATTTTTTTTATCAGGTATAATAGAAAATAGGAGGAGGTGCTGTCCAGAAAGAATTTTTGGACCATTCGAAACCCCCCAGGGGGTCTCCGTCTTCCCAAAATTTCAAAATTTCACAATTTGTAAACCTTTGGTCTCATTTCGTATAAGGAACAAGTGGATTAATTTCAGTTTTATGATAGTGTAGTTTATGCTAATAAAAATAAAAAAACTCTTCGAATAGGCTCTTTCGAGCCTATTCACCATCCCCCCCTGGGGGGATTCACATTCGTGTAATTTTTTACATTTTTTCATTTTTTTCAATATAGTGTAGTTTTAATCTACAAGGGTAGTCAAAATTTAACTTATAATCATTTTCATATTCCATATCTGGTGGTTTCAAAGTAATTTTAATACTTACCCCACGAGCCTCCCTTTGAGCTGAAAGGTGAAGAAAGGATCGTGCTAGTCTAATTAGAAAATTGTGGTTTTATTATTTGTTTATGCTTTGTCTACTTTCATTAATTTTTTTAATAATCATAATAAAATCAACCCCTCCTTGATTCCCCGATTGAGGTCCACTTGGACCGAAAGAGGTTCTTGGAGGGTTTTCCTTTTAATAAGAACACCACTTTTAAAATTTACTAAAAATAACAAAGACTCCAATGTGAATGATTTGTACTTGGATTTATTTTGTTCGATCAGTCAATTTGCATCAAAAGCACTCGAGTGATTATATTAATTAGTCTTCACCTCCCAAATTGACAAACCATTAGGCGAAAATCCAACGCCTTGAACAAACTGTAAGTGGTGGAAAAATGCCCAAAGGAGTGGGAACAACTGGAAAGTGACCTCGAGGCACCGATCTCTGTCACACCCTGATAGGTGTGTTATAGACATAGTCTCTGAGACTCTGTTCCAGCCCACAAACACCTTGTCGGTAGTCGTGAAAGTTCACTTTTGGACATACTCCAAGTACCCCTCGGGTATATATGGAGTCCCATTTTTCGCCTAATTTAATTCATTCACATTCCACATTAATATAAAATCTACCAAGAGACATTTGCAAAACATTCTTTCAAGCACTTGCAAGCACATTATTTTCTTCGTTGACTCCATTTAAGGCACTGGTGATTTATTTGATCAATTCTTTCGATTATATATATATTGAGTGTCATTACTGTGCTTATCTAATTTAAATATTGCATATTTTTATCTTTCGTTTCCACTGGTTAATTTCAAAAAATTCCTAAACAACTTAATCAATATAACACCATCACACTAAGTAATTAGCCTTAGTAATTTAATAGTGTCTACCCCCCTTGGGTTCGTTAGGAGTTAGCTTGAACGGAGGAGTCAAGAACAAGGTGGCAGCCTTGACTCGAGAATTTCCCCCAAGGACACATCGAGTGGCTTGAATATTTCTGCCATGTAACCCAGGTGTGTGAAAGGTGGCAACAAGAAGATTCACTCTCAAGCATTTGATCCCATTTTTCATACAATTTTGTCCAAATTGTTGGTAACAAGACTATATAAAGGTTCTATGGTAGACCATAGGCGTTGAAAATCATACCATCAAGGCTTCATCATTAATGTGAAATCTAAACATACATAGCACACTTACCACTTGCATTCACTTGAGAAAAAAGGATAATAAACTATGGGCACCATTTCTGAAACAATAGTTGGTTGGAGCAATAGTGGGTCAAGTGTCTGCAAATGGGTAGGGAAAATAGGAATAAGTCCTAGACTTGAAAATTCATAAGGAAATGGTCACTAGTGTCACCTTAAGGACTTTTCACTTCACTTAAAGCTCCCTAATTTGCATAAGCCAACAAGAAATCAATGAGGGGATAATCTTAATTTCCTACTTAGCTTGTTCCGCAACAACAACCATTTAATGGAACATCATGAATGGGCATGTTGGATCAATTCAATTCATATTTTAAATATTTTAACATATAGGAGGAAGCTTCACATACCTAGAGGTTCATATTACATCAATTCATCATTTGGGTATCCCTTGCATGCATTTTGAAATCCCTATCAGGCTAATTTAGTAAAACCAAATTTGAAGGCAACTTTCCTTGTGCTGCAACAATAACCATTTATTTGAACATCATGAATGGTTGAAAATAATAATGAAAACACATCCTTATATTTTAAAAATATTTGAAATTTGGATTGAATTTGAGCCAACATGCAAAAACATGTTTACAAAGAACATACATGTTGCAAGTTTACAGAGAAAAAGATCAAGAAAAGAATGAAACGGAAAAAATAAATCACCATAAGGAGAAGGTAAAAACAAGTACCTGCATGTTTTAAATTCAAGGCAATGTATCTCTTAAAAATTATATAAGGGTTCATTTCAAACATATAATTTCTCACTCCTTCAAACTAATAAAGGATTCACTCAGAATGCTTTTCAAGATTCCTCATGAACTCTTGTAATGATCCTCCAGTGGAGATCGATCTTCCACAATTAAAAATGTTCTTTGAAGCACAAAGAAGTCACTTTTATTTATCCAAATAAAATGCTTGCTTGTGTATATTAATAAAAAATATATGTACAAAGCATTTTATGCACAAGAAAATATGGTTGATACTCCTAGCAGCTAACCGTCTAAGATACAAACTTTTGGTATAGGCTAAAACAAATAGTAATGTTCGGCCTTATAGTGACATAAGAAAAGAAAAAAAATCATGATGAAATGGCCATTTGACCAACACAAAACATCACATCTAGCAGAATCAGGTAACATTTTGACAAGAGGAAAGAGAGTAGACCATTTTTGTTTATGTTCTTGATTGTCATGCACTGTGTGACTAGATCAATGGTAAGAATGTCCCAACCATTCTGTGGGGAAATTTTTTTGTTGTTGTAAGGGAATTAAATGTCATATTCTCCTAAATGTAGGCCCTAGAACTCTTCATTTTCAGTTTTGGGCATAGTTAAGGACTGTGCATGTCCTCATGTAGTTTATGGGGCATAATATATAGATGTGCAAAGAGGAGCAACAAATAATGTTTCCATCTAAATACACTTCCCAATGAAGACTTCTACAATGGTCAATCAATTAATGAGAATTGTGACCATTGTACAATTGTACTATTGTTGACATAAGTTGGTATAAGGTCCTCAAATTGAACCACGACCTTTCATAAATTTGACCATAATACACTAGTCAATATCTATCCAATTTTGTCCCTTTAATCTTCTTCACTAAAGATATGCAAGAAATGTTTCTAGCATACTAATAGGATTTGGATACCTAGATGGAGAGTGAGAATGCTTCTAATGACAATGGTTAGGGTGTTGATATTGTTAACAATAAAATTAACACCATTGAGAGTGTTGGTATAAAAACATATTTCTACTTCGCTTGCAACATGAAGATCATATTTTTTGAATAATTGAGAGTTTCAATCTCTCATTTTACCACTACTTCCACAAAGGAAGAAATGTTTGAAGACAAGGTGTCTCTAAAGAATCCAAGTCCATGACAACTTAAGGGCTAAAACCTAGTTCCTCTAACTCACACAGTGGACAAATTCCTAACATGGGAATTAATTGTCCTAGAAATACTGAAAATCAAGTTGAACTACCTAAAATCTAAGGAAGTGAGTTTTTTGAAGAAAATAATAAAAAAGCTTCAAAAATTCAAATCCAATAATCATGGTTAACAGATTGGGTTCACAATCCCAATCCTATGAAAGAAAGGCATATGAGGTGAATTAGGGGAGACAAATTAGAGAGAAAAGACATGCTGGAGGAATGAATGGCTAGAAATTATTTTTCTAACATAAATTTTTGGGAATCAAAGGCATGGATGGTAGAGGGGTAGGTCTAATCTATGGATAAGGAAGGAAATTGCAAGGGCTGTAAGTATTTATCCACCTATTATGAATCAATTCAATATTCTTCCCACTTATTGTTCAATGTTTTAATTTAAGCTTCAACTTGGATGTATAAATTGGTAGGAAATTAGATCTAACTCATATTTCTTAAATATAGTTTGGAAGTAAGGATTTTGTAGTGAGATTTTGAGGTGTGAAGGAGGCTCAAGGAGCTTCAAGGAAAGCTATCAAAGGACTCCATCAAACAACAAGGCTACTAGAGAGGTATTCTCCTCTCTTCCTCCCCTTCTCAAACTTAATAGAAAAATGTTTTGGATCTTAGTATTTTTGTACTAATTGATTTGTTCTCTGTCAATTTGGATTCACCCACCCCATAGAAATAACAGAGTATACTACTGATTCAGTTGTAGAATGCTCCACTAACAGAATGGAAACTCCATAGGGTAGCTAAGGGGTTCTTCTCTTGAAAATAGTTTTCTTGAGATTTTCCCCTTCTTTGAGTGATTTTTACCTTTTAAATCTATTAATGCATGATTTATATTGGTATCTAAAGGTTTTAGTTCAACTTTTAAGAAATTTGTCCCAGATCTAGTGTTGTTTTTCCTCTGATCTTGATAATGTCATTTAATAGTGTATGAAGAGAGTTACCACCCCAGTAAAAATCACTTTCAAAAGTAGTTTTTTTTAGTATTGTTCAAAGTTTTCCTTGAAAATAATGATCACATATGAAATTTTATGACATGTTTAGCCTTTAATTCATTTATTTCACTCTTTAATTTCTCAATTTTTTTCTAAATTGGTCATTTTAATCCATAGTTGCATAAGGAAATTGTTAAAAAAACTGAAGAATATGACACATTGTTTCAATTTATGAACTTTTAGGCCATGAATTTTGAAGTCACATGGAATTGATGACCTGCCACACAACTTGAAATTTCCACTAAGACACTCTTAATACCATCATTTAAGATGAAATTCACATAAATTCTCACTTTCTCTTTCAGGCGGTTTTGTGAACGAGAAAGTGGATCTCAAGTGTAATAGGAATCCTTTCAATTTTTGAAGCATATTGTCGATACATAAGTATCCTCTTCACTTTCTCTTTTGGGTGGTCCTATGACGAGAAATTGGATCTAAAGTGTAATAGGAATCCTTTGAAGTTTTGGATAATATTTTCTAGCCATGAGTATCCTCTTCACTTGCACTTTTGAGCGGTGCTATGAACGAGAAAGTGGATCTCAAGTGTAAATGCTTGTCATGAATAATAAAAATTGAATCACGATCCTACATGTACACATAAATTTAAGAGACTTATTGGAAACAATAAAAACATTAAATATTCAAATATTTTTCGTTTCTAATTAGTGATAGTTGAAGCTAATTGAACACATCTTATGTTTGAATCCAACCTTTTGAACGCTTGCTAAAAAATTGAAATTTTTTTTTTCAAATTTGTCAAGTGATTTTATTTTGCAATATGCATATCTAAAGGATCTCAAAGAACTTGTTACTCTCCCATAGTATAGAAGTTCATCAAATTAAAATATAGGTTTAAAATCATATGTGCATTGGTTTGGTTCAGTAGCATAAGTCGCAACACCATCAGTTTCACCACCACTCCTTGAAACTAATTATATTACCTTTAAAAAAAATGCTTAATCTAAAAACAACCAAGATTTTATCTTTGACATCACCAACAATATTAGGCTAGGGAATTGGGTTAAGATGGTGAGTTAACACTCCAAGGCCACAAAAATTTGAAACTAGCATTGATTAAATAGATTCAAATCCATTAGTAGCAAAGAGTGCTTTCCGGGAAAGCGCTTCTAACACAAGTGTTAAGCATTAGGTAAATACAAATTAGTAAGGGTGGTACCCCCCTATTTCTTCTTTGGTGGGATATGAGCACATTACAGTATCTCAGTTAAGTGACAAGTCCTCGAGGTGACATCACATTTTTAAGATAGATAGTCTATGTGAGTTATCATGGTCTAATGATTTTCCTACCCGACCACTGATTATGAAGTGGTAAACATATTTTGTTTTCCTAGGGAATCACATAGAATTTTGTGAGTGGGGGAAAATTGCAATAACTGAGACAAGCACAAGGTTGTTTCAGCTCCATGGGAGGGTGAATAGCCAAGACCTAACACTTGCACCCCTCGCAATTGAAGAAGAATATAATTGTTTCTCGTACCTTCACTATTTAGCAATTCTTGAGGCTTAATGTCCCACAAGGGATAATAGTTTTGTAAGGCCCTCTAAAAATCCAACTTTCCACTAAACCTCAGTTTTTTGGAAATAAGTTTGCTTATTGCTTCGTTAGGGAAATTTTTAATGGTGTGGATACTTTTGTTTTTGTTGGAGTCTAGATTGCCTCTAGAATTGATTGATTACATTTTTATATATTTTTCAATTCTAAAAACTAAAAATTCAAAGTGGCTTCTCTCTCGACCCTCCAGTCATGACGACAGTGAGGTGAGTCACCGGAACTTGAAGGGCACAATAAATCACGGAGACGGATACAAAAAATAACTCAGAAGACTTTGAAACTGAACCACTTTTAAATTCAATTAACAATAATAGAGAACATCAACACTAGCCTAATCCTGAACCATTTACAGAAACAAATGATAGTCTTTCTCCAATTGAAATTGAAACGATGGAAAACCATACAGCTCATCCAACTAATCCACTTTTGCATCTTTCAGACCCAGTAATACTTGAGATAAATGAATCATTGGATAACCTCAACCCTCTTTTAACACATCCAAATAACATGCAAAATCTGACACTTAACCCTTTGGATTCTTCATAATCTCTAGGAAGCACATCATCTCAGCCACCAATGGTAGCTGGAGGAGGTAATACCTCCAATTAGACCCCAATGACAATCCCAATAGTTAATGTCCCTGTTAATAACATAAGTTAAACCAACACTTTAGTGTCGGTTGGTACAGTTCTAGGTTCCAATGCTGGAAGTATATCCACTTCATATACATGTATCCCTATTGAATGGTGTACCTTGCAAAACATGGGTTTCCCATATGGAAGGGCTTATCAAGGTAAAAATTTACAAGGAGTTAATTTGAATCCTTTTGGTGAAGAGAGAGAGAGAGAGAGAGAGAGAGAGAGAGAGAGAGAGANAATTTTTTTCTGGGTTTTATTTCCCATGAGGGTTTCCCAGGATAAATCTTTGTGTTTTTTTTTGGTGTGGTTGTGATTTTCTATCTTTCAGTGATATTTTGGCTTATGGTTATGTTGTTATGATGCTAAATGTTAGAATATCTGATATAACCATAAAAAATTAACATGGTATCAGAAGCACCCTGAAATAAGTCATTCTAAAGCCGAAACAGTGCTACAACTAAAGCTAATGAAGATTCAGTTTCATGCTTGAAAAACACTAAAATACTAAAACTAGTATTTTTGGTAGATTCGCTTTATATCGATATTGGAGAAGGATGAGGATCTGAAAATTTACAGGCCAAAGATAAATTCCTAATGTACTATGTGTAAACATTTCAGCCTCAAATTCACTATAGTATTGGTGATATGATTCCTCTAAGTTAGGGTTCTAGCCTCTCCCACGATTCAGCCTTAAAGAGGTGACCTAGGGATAATTGATATATCGTGGGCTACTAAGGTCCAAATAAAGTTTAGCCAGATGTTCCATAAATGGAACAGACTGTACTTTATGTGGTAAAAATTTCAGACCCCTAAGATGAAACACTAACATGTGGATGTCCATATAGGTTCTCTCTTCTGAACAATCCTGAAATAAGTCACCTTGGGAAAATGAGCATAAGTCCCAATTGGTGAAACCAATTCTACTCTAACCTGCAATGTTGGAAATAGGACATGTGAGGATACCTCCGTGAAATTTTTCAAAGATATAGGAGCATTAATTTTGGGGATACCATAGAAACAATATCAGGGATTCTGCAGAAGAAATTGAAGAAAACTAGGGCATAAGATATTTTGCAGTTCTGATCATAGTTTTGGGAAAATGAGTATACTTCTTAGCTAGCCTAGAGGAGGTACATATTTCTATCCGACTTGATCTGAAATATAACTCATTTAAAAAATTATTTTTTCTCTATCAAACCCTAGGTATACCAGAAGTAGCATTCCAGAAATGATTTCAAGCAACCATGAGATTGAAGCAATCTCACTGGTCAAAGAAGAACTTGTTGATCCAGAAGGAGATGACGACAAACAAACAAAGAGAAGTATTTTAATTGTATTTTATGTATATTTTGTGTATCATGCATGATATAATGTTTGCATTAATTACAATATACTATTGATATGCATGTGATGGGTACATAGCCCATGGTGTTATACAACTATCCATTACTACTTGTCCAGAATGAAACCTCTTTGCTATCATATTAGATTAGTGCACAATATAAATGAAGTCATGGTAGAGATGGAAGGAAACCTGGAAGTTTCCATGAGATATGGATGAATGTTGTATTGGATAAACAGTTGCATGATGCATAATAATTTTTTGTTATGCATATGTTCTATGAAATGGTTCTAACCATGCAACTGGTGCATTTGACTTGTAGGAAAGGTCCTGTACAACCGCCTACAAGAAAGAAGGATGAGAATTATTATGAAGAACAAGTGATGACAATTCAATATTCATTTCAATAAACATGAAATTGAATCTCCCAAGTTTAGGTACACCATGACAAAAGAAAGAGATTCAGAGAGCGGTAGATCCACCTCGAAGGATGAATACAACCTTGGGTACGAGAGATAACTCAAGATGAATAAAAGTATGGAGAGACTTCCAAAACAAAGTAAGAGGCCTCAGACACAATCTATTTGTATAACACAGTTGGGTGACATCATTGATGCTAAATTTTCTAGCTATGGAAGAAACTATGATCAAAGAGTAACAGTTGATCATGGGGAATGATGACCACAATATGGTTCCAAGACCTGAAGGGAAGTTCATAGTGTTTTACATATGGATCTATAAGAAAAAGTATACAAAGTAAGGTTCGTGGTCTATCTCAGAAAGAATAGACTATGTCATGACATACTTTATTGACCAGACACAGTTCTTTATTAGAAGTATATATCAAGTAGAGAACCACTTGTACAGAATATGCTTTGTACGAGCTCAGAAGACACCCATTGAAAAACACATATAGGAGATTGATAGATCACCTAGAGTTATGAATATCTTAACCTTTGCTACAAAATTGAAGATGGAAACCTATATAAGACAACAAGCTCATAGATGGGTGCAAGAGGAACATTTTGACAAATTTCAAGATAAAGGGATCTTGGTATCTAGTAACCTGAAATAGATACATTGTAGCTGAGGTTGCTACCTATCACTCCAGTACAAAATGTTTCGATACATAGAGTACATAATGCAAAGGGAAGATGATGATTTGCTTTAGGGGGAGTGACAACAGAAGATATTGGAGTTCGACATGGTACGACATGATGGAAAACTTCCATATGGACTAAGGATTTACCAAGAGTAAAGTGGGTTCCAACCTTCAAGGTTGAAAGTGGAATATTGAGATATGTCGATGACTTGGCATAATGAACTCATGGTAGAAGAAATGATGGAAGAATACCATAATGATTTTTCGGATATAGTACCCAAACCAGAAATAAAGAGTGTGGTATATTCCAAGTGTATCTACAAAATAAAACATGTTTATGATGGAAGGAAATATTTGTGGCTAAAGGATTCTTTGAGAGAGAGGGAATTGATTATGAAGAGACACTTGCTCCAAGAAGCAAGGTACACTTCCATCAGAACTATCATGGCACTTGCTTCCATGATGAAGTGGGATCTACACCAAATGGATGTAAAGACAAACTTCCTGAATGGTATGATTGAGGAAGAGGTTTACATCAAATAAACATAGGGATTTGAAGTCAAAAAACAAAGTGACTCACATATGCAAATTGAAGAAGGCCCTGTATAGCCTGAAGCAAGCTTCGAGAGCTTGGTATGGAAGGATAGATAGTTTCCCGATGAGCTTGGACTTTACCAAGAGTAAAGGCGACCCTAACCTTTACTTCAAGGTTATAGAATATGAACCTGTCATATATGGATGACCTATTTCTGATAGGGAATGAGAAACAGATCACATATTGCAAGAAGAATCCGAGATAAAAAGATATTGGATTGGTGCTTTTTTTCCTCAGGCTAGAAGTGTGGAAGAGTTCAGAAGGAATCTTTCCTAACCAGGGAAAGTATGTTGTGGAAATATTAAAGAAGATTGTAAATCCATGGCCACACCCATGGATACCAACATGAAGCTGTTTTCTGATGAGACATCAGAGTTAGTGTATATGACTTAGTACAGACAGCTTTTTTGAGTCGATGATGTATCTAATGAACAGAAGGTTAGATATATGATTTGTTGTGAACACCTTGAGTTAGTATCTAAGTAACCCTAGATGTGTTCACCTGATTGTTTCAAAGCATATGATGAGGTACCTAAAAGGTACGACATAATTGAGACGTTACTATGGTAGAGATCATGACTACATATTATATGGATATATGGATTCATATTGGGATAGAAGTGTCTCAGACAGGAAAAGCACATCAGGTGGATGTTATTGGCTGGAGTATAAGGAAACAATCCATTGTTTCTCTTAGCATAGATGAAGAAGAATATATAGTAGCTTACTCTGCTAGTTGTGAAGCCATATGGATTCGAAAGCTCATGTTAGGTTTATTCAACCTAGAGTTGGATACCACTGTGATTCTATGTGATAACCATAGTTGTATAAAGATGACGAAGAACCCAATATTCCATGATAGGTCGAAGCACATAGAAATCCAGTATTTCTACATTCGAGATATGATGCAGAAGGGATCCATAAAGCTCCAATATGTGAGTACTATTGAACAATTTTCTGATGTGTTGGTGAAGCCTCTATCTCGAGTAAAGTTTGAATACTTTCAAGACAATATTGGTGTTGTTCAGAAAGACCTTCCCCGAAAAGGGGAGCAGGGATGTTGCAGTGGGAGTGTATCATCCCTAGAAATTTGTCCTAAAGTGATATGTATACTTATTTATTTGAGAAAGAAGAAGGATTGTATCATCCCTGAACATTGTTCTAAAGTGATCTAGTGACTTCGGTCCTCAAGAATGTGGTGGGAGTGTATCATCCCTGGACATTTGTCCTAAAGTGATCCATAGACTTATGTCTCCAAGAAAGAAGAAGGATTGTATCATCCCTAAACATTGTTCCAAAGTAATCTGGTGACTTTGGTCCTTGAGAATGTGGCAGGGTTGTATCATCCCTGGACATTTGTCCTAAACTGTATCTGGAGGCTTCGGTCCCCATGAATTTCATGGGTTTGTATCATCCCTGGACATCTATCGTAAACTGTATCTGAAGGCTTCGATCCCTGTGAATGTGGTGGGGTTGTATCATCCATGGACATCTGTCCTAAAATGTATCTAGAGGCTTTAGTCCTCGTGAATGTGGTGCGTTTGTATCATCCTTGGATATCTGTCCTAAACTATATCTAGAGGCTTTGGTCCCCATTAATGTGGTGGGGTTGTATCATCTCTAAAAATATGTCCTAAACTATATCTGGAGGCTTTGGTCCCTATGAATGTGGTAGGATTGCATCATCCTTGGACTTAGTACTAAAGTGATAGGAAGTGATTATCCCATAATTGTATCCTGTGACTTCGATCATCTAGAATGTGGTAGGAGTGTGTCATCCTTGGTCGTATGTCCTAAAAGTGATCCGTAGAATTTTGTATTCGTAATGTGGATTGTAGGTTGTTGTCTATGACGATGATGTTACTGATCGAAAGATCAGAGTATGATGACGATGATGATGTTGCTGATCTAAAGATTAGAGTATGATTATGATGATGTTATTGATCGAAATATCAGAGTATGATGATTATGATGATGATGATGTTACTGATTGAAAGATCAAAGTATTGATGATGATGTTATTGATAAAAAAATCAGAGTATGACGATGACTATGATGTTGCTGATTGAAAGATCAAAGTGTTGTGGATGATGATGATGTTTCTGATTGAAAGATCAAAGTATTGTTGATGATGTTGCTCAAATTATTACTGATGATGATAATGATGATCGAAAGGTCAAAGTATTGTTGATGATGATGTTGCTGATTGAAAAGACTAAAATTATGACGTTTTCAATCGAAAATATAAAAGTGCTGCTGCAAAGGATCAAGAAGATCAAAGTGATGCTGCAAAGGGTCGAAAAGATCGAAGTACAAATGCAAAGGATCAAAATGCTTCCATGAAGGATTGAAAGATCAAAGCGTTGCTACACAAGGATCAAGTGATCATATGATGTATAAGATGAAGACATTAAAGAGTAATTGTTCCAAGCTACTTATGAATGTTGAAAAAATTCCTGTGACATATAGATGTATCACCATGATGTTGTTGAATATTTTGTCTCTCCTGCTCCTATTGTTGTTTTTGTTGTTATAGAATACCCTTCTCGTTAAGGGGGGGTGTTGAATTATTGTAAATTCGAAGAATATTCTATATTGTATTTCATTGGTCCCTGATGTCCCTATCGGGAGAATAATTAATGTAATCAAGTCATGTAGAGTAATGAGAAAACCCTCCATTGTAATTCGGTTCATTAGCACCCTTTAGAATATAATATTAAGTTGTTATTAGTCCTCCTAGAGAAGTTGGCCCAATTAGGTATACTGAGGCCTACATAGTTGAGTAATAAGTTAAGTGAATGAAATAATATAAATAGGAGAGAGGAACTCCTCATTTGTACACACACACTCACTTGTGCATAGCACATGGAGAGAGAGAGAGAGAGACATATCTAATGGAGGGAGGTGCACCTATTTTTGGGTCTTGTCTTTTATCTTTTATACATCTTATATAGAGGAATTTTTTGCTGGGTTTTCTTGAGGGTTTCCCAGGATAAATCTTTGTGTTATTTTTGTGTGGTTGTGCTTGTCTATCTTTCAGTGATCTTTTGGCTTATGGTTATGTTGTTATGATGCTAAATGTTATAAGATCTGATATAACCATAAAAATTAACATGGTATCAGAGCTACCCTAAAAGAAGTCATTATGCAACCAAAATAGTGCTACAGATACAACTATTGAAGATTAGGGTTTCATGATTGAAAAACCCTAAATCATACGCCAGGTAAGTGGAACTATCAAGTTCCACCCACATATCAAACACCTATGAGGGAACCTATCAGATCATCATTTCTAGGAACATTGAATCTACCAGATTTATTTCAGGCGACCAATTATCTCGTTCTACATATGAATGGATGGAAAACCATACAAACCAAACTTCCTTCAGACATACCCAAGTTCCATGGATTACCAGGGAACGATCCGTCAAATCATGGGATGAAATTTCATTTATGGTGTTCATCCAATTCCCTAGTCGATGATAGTATTAGGTTGAGGTTGTTTCAGTGGACCCTCATGGGTACCTCCATGAAATGGTACATTTAATTTCTGCATAATACATTCACATATTTTTTTATCTTTATCCATGGTATTTTTGACACATTTTCAATTACCTATTCACTATGAGACAAGTATTGAACTTTTGACTTTGCTTAGGAAATCCGCTTATACTCACATATCTGATCATATACATGAGTGGAGGAGATGTCGAAGTCTTATTAAAGCAAAAATACTAGATCAATTCTTACCATATTAGTTGTAAAATCAATATTTCCTACTATTTTGAAATATTTATCTATGTCAGGAGCCATGACCAAAGACCAACTCATTCAGAGTGGCCAATAACTAGATTTGATAAATTCATAATCGACCAAACTTTATGATTTAATAACTCTTGTTGCAATACCCACGTTCGATCTAGAAAGGACCTCAAAAGTACCTCATGTCGATGGTGTGATTGGTTCTATCAACCAAATTGATCAACTTACCTAGCAAATATGACAAGTGTTGGTTCAAACTTCTCAACCCATAGTTGTCCACGAAAACCATCAACCTGCAAATCCTACCAAAACATTATAAATCCTCACAGTCCAAGCCATAGAACAAAAAGGAAAAAGGAAGAAACAAAAGAAAAATACAAATTCTAATGTCAGGACATGAGATGCACCTAGAATGAATAATCAACTAGAAGGAAATAAGGAGAAATAGAAAAGCAAGTACCCTTGAAAAATATTTCAAGGAGATCATCCTACTCACCTATTCCCTCATATGGATGGAATTCATCAAATGTTATCTCAATGTAGTATACCACAATGACCTGCTCTGTTGACTCAACCTTTTCCTCAATAGAAACATATGGTTGTTGCAGCTCCGTTACCCTCGCAAGGGGTAAACCAAGAAAACCCTCTGCAAAGGGGCAATCCACCCATTGCCAATATCCTTTGGCTAGATCGTGAGGTCAATATTCAAACAAGGGCTCATTCTTATGAAACAACACCTAGTGTTTCAGACTCATCGGGGTCAAAACAAAATGGCTCTCTCAGTATCCAGAAACAAACCATTGACATAGTGCCTCGACCCCCTAAAGGGGTGTTAAGTAAATCAAAACATAATCCTAATGGGAGAACAACTCAAACTATAGTATAGTGGAAGAATTAGCTCAAGTGCCTTATGCCATGTTGGACTTGGAGGTATTAAAAAGTTGTCCAACTCAATCAAAAGCACTATTGTTGTCCATTGGGACAGTGGATCCAAATGATACTAGTTTGATCACCTTTGATTTAGAACAATTAACAAGTAGGATTCCATCACATGTCACTTTTTAGATCAAAGTGATGTCACATGGGATGAATATTTTTTGAACTATTATAAACGAAGGAGCCTCCAGTTGTGTGATGTCTGTTATAGCTGATTTCACCACTCCAGGTGAATCACACTTTGTATGGCCTTCCCCTGTCCCACTGTAGACTCCTTAGACCCCTTGGACTATTTTTTGTCCTTTGATGTCTCCCTCACCATCTCTAAAAACATGTGAAAAATGATACACAGGAATTTTAAACCTATAATCGCGTATATATGTGGGTTTGACTACTAAAACCGCATACATCGGGATGTGTACAAAATCCAAATCCTTTTGGAGTTTTCCTTGACATGGATCCAACTTACTTGACTCCTGGCCTTCCCTATGCCTTGAGATCGCTTGAATTCGAACTTTCATTACCCCTTTGAAAATATATATAAGGAACTCCTTGGTACATTGAAGGCATAAGAGAGAATTGAGAGCAAGGAAACTATAGTCCATTGTTGACGGAACTTATGCTTGAGTCTACATCCCTTTGTCCCTTGGAGCACTTTTGTGTTCTTCCCAAGCTTGCCTTTTTCTTGTGAGCTTGCTATCGAGAGATGGATGATTGAAGTGGTGGAGGCCCAAGTGGGGGATTCAGTTTCTCTAGTTCGCAGATGTGCCGACAGAGGTTGTATCTTGTAATCTCTGATTTATATTAATAGAAATATCTTTTCCTGTCCAATAATGTGTGTTTGAATGAATATTTTATCTATGGGATTATGTCAAATGCTTATACATTATTGATTATATATGCTAGAATAGATCTAACACCATGATATATAGAATGCTTGTATTGTTTACTTGTTGTTGAGGAAGTAATCTATCAATTCAAGATGGAGTTGGAAAGTTCAACGAGGATCTACTTCAACCGTCCGGAATAAGGTATGAGGTCTGATCCTTTAGTGTTAGATGTTTTAATTTCTATTTCATATTGGAAAGGATTGATTTCTTGAGTCAAGTTGTCTGTTGTGGTACCCCAAGCCATAGGAATTTCTCTCCGTAATAGAATTGGTGACTCCACTGGGGAGTTCCTAGTAGTTTTCCTTTGGGGGTTGTTCTATCGGCATTCAATGAATTTGAATTGCTCTTTCTCTCTTGTTTCTATGTCAGGTCTGGGGGCATGTTTTCATAGTAGTGTATGATTGGTGTGAATTTTGTCTCAGCCTGTCTGTTTACCTTGATTTTTATGCACCTTTCTTCCTGAATGCGAGTTTTTAACTCACAGTCACGCATACACGTGGGTTTCTCTGCAATTTTCGTGTATACATGCGGGTTTACTACGAACAGTCATGTGTGCCCTTAGTTTTTCCTTTTTGTGGAAGTTAAATGGTTGCTGGGTGAAATTTTATGTTTGCTGAGTCTCCTTTGGCACTGCCTGAGTTTGTTTATACCTCTGTTTCTGACCAGAGATGTTTTTTTAGGCTAATTTTTTTTTTAAGAAGGTTCTTGTCATGGAATTTTCGATTTTTTGTTTGAGATTAGTGCATTAGATTTCTTTTGCCTTAGTGCTTTGCTTGAGTGCTGTTTGAGTGTGCTTGCAGAGTTTGAGGGTTGTAGAATCATTCTTTTTCTTTTTGTATCTCATTTTATTTCAGAAAATCCAAAAACATTTGCTTATCATCATGCATTGTACTTGCACTAGATTTGCTTTGGAGTATTAGTTAGGATTTCATATAGGAAACCTTGTATTCATCATTTGAAGAAAAATTGTGCATTTCACATAGTAGCATACCATGTTTTCATAGAAACAATGCATTTGCATTGATTATTAGGTGTGAATTTTACTTCATGTTGTGTCATAACACAATTAGTTGCATGGTCATATCCCTCTTTTGATTAATAAATCCAATTAAAATCAACGCTTAAATTAAAATGAACTACACTCTTTTCTTTTATAGGGTGCACCAACAAGCTTAGGTTTTAGGATCTTGGAATAGTTCATTGTGAGTAAATTCTCCAAGATCACTAAACAACAATATGTATATGTCTGTCTAGGTGAGTGTGTGAAATCCTTGGTATAACCAATTTTTCTTAGGATCCTCCTCTCAAAAGGGAGTTAGGCATGAGGCAGTGTGAGCAGTTATTGATTGGGATGACCCCTAGTCATAACTGAGTAGCACCGAAGATATTTCCAGGATTGTATTCGTATCTAGGGGCTCTTTTGAGAGTTTTGGGCTTTGCTACCCTTCCCATATGGTCAATCCAGCCTACAACTGTCTGCCTGAGCATTGATTATATTGATGTGACCTTAGTGGCATTACCTAGGATATCGAGGGGGTACTTTGTAGGGGTTATTCTGCGGGTGTCTCGGTTAGGTTGGGGTCCGAAAGCACAGCCATTTTACGCGTTGAAGCTAAGGGCCACAATAATTGGTTACGTACCTCCGCTTGTTGTGTATGGGAGTCTCAAGCCTCTCCTAGGCGAGACATACCTACTTCATTCAGAAGCTCACTTATCCTACCCTTGATTGCTTGCATTTGGCTTTAGATTTTATTAGTGATTGCTCAATGCACGATAGCTTTCCTAGGGTTTGTGTAAATAGAGAGTCTTTTATGTTCTTTGAGTCATTGTGGATTCGAGTACGGTTCTTTGTCGTTCTCATCATTTAGCAGGACTTCCACCTTATACTTCTCCTCCTCCTTTGGGAGAGAGACCTAAACAATCTAGGTGGACTGTTTCGCACATTGATTCACACACCATGGGAGACCATATGGAAGGTATTTATGAACCACCTTCTCCCATTCGTGTAGAAGATGGGGAGTTTACTCCTACTTAAGATCCATCACCCGAATTGGCTGAGTTAGGTCCTGTGATATCTGAGATAAGAACCTTCGATGATAGAACTACTCACTCTAGGGTTGATTCCCCATTGACACGTTACCGGTATGGAATGTCGGAGGATGTCGAGACTCGTTTTGAACCTACTAGCACTAGTTATGGTAGTTATGTTATGTCTGGTTTTCCCACACATGATTTGGAATTTCATGTCGAATCTGAGTTCGAGCCTAACACTATGCCTAGGGGCACTCTCATTCCTTACCATGTGGAGAGGTTTGGAAGCACTAGTCACATTGCACCTTCCATCTTGGTGGTGGAAGTTACATCACATGTTCCTCCTAGGTCTAGGGTTAGTGATCCTATTAGGATACAAGACCCGAGATGAGTGACTATAGGGAATAGTACGTATATAATTACTCAGGTCCCTCAGTCCTCTGTCCCTAGTTCTTCAAATGTTCACCCTCCACCTTATTCACGTGGTCCTTCAATCCGAAATGTTGCTACGAGTTATGTCCATACTACAGTTACTAGACCGGTTGTGTCTCAACTTCATGCACCACCCGTCATTTCTAGAGGTCATGGTCATACTTCTAGAGATCACATTCCTACTTCCGAAGTGTATATTCCTACTTTTAGAGCGTATGTTCCTACTTACTGAGTATCTCATGGGACATCTCATGTGATGACTTATGGACCCTATTATGGGACGCAGTATGGAGAGGGTTCTTCACCTTATGGAGGTAGGTATCAACAACCTGCTTATTCTCTGAACTACAGCTTTGTAGATACTAATATTCAAGGTCCACCACACTATGCTACTTCCATGCCACCCTATACAGGTCAAACAGGAAGAGGGAACTATGGCCAAGGCCATGGTGGTAATCAAACCTATATGAATTAGGGAGTGGTCCATAGACCTCATCATCCTAGGCTCCTTTTCCTCATGATGCTCAATCTTCCTGACTTGTCGAGATTAAAAAACGATCCTGTAGCTCATGACCCGACTTAGCTGGCTGTCCCTACTAAGCTTCCCTCGAACATACCTAAGCTTGAGGGAAAACTAGGAGAGGATCCGAGCGAACACGTTACTATGTTTCAACTATGGTGCTCTTCGAATTCCTTACATCAGGACTCAATCCGTTTGAGACTATTTCAATGCACCCTCATAGGGCCTGCCATGAAATGGTATATAGAGCTACCTAGGGCAGAATTTGCTTTGTTCGATGACCTAACGATGACTTTTCTTAACCACTTCCAGCTACCAGTGCACTATGACGTTGGTACTGAACTCTTGTCGACATTTTGACAAGATAAAGCCACACATATCTCAGATCATATTCAAGAGTGGCATAAACGGAAGAGGTTAATTAAAGCCTTTATACTGCCAGAATTCCTCCTCAAGTGGTTCCTCAAGTCGTTATTGCCATATATAGTGAAAGATGTTTCTACATCCAGAGTGCAGAATGAGGAACAAGCAATATTTAGGGTGCAGGAACTAGACTTGATTTATGCTCATTCCAGTTTGTTATATGAGATTATTCCCAACACTCTGTGTTCTAGTTTCGATCCCAAAGTCAAACCTGGACCACATGCCGATGGCATTGTGGGTTGTGCAAGTGCAAAACCTGCAGATTTGGTTGTAAAGCAAGTGAGTCAATTGTTAGTCAACCAATCTGCTTTGGGACAAGATACGACTTCATCTCAACCCGCCCAAATGGTGAGTGTACTTTTTGTGCAGTCGCCGGACCAGAAGGGTAACCAGTAGCCCGAATAGAATAGAAAAAAGGGTAAGAATAATTGTAAGGTTGGGAATAAGAATGAGAATGCTAATAATAATGAAAAGAACAACTATAATGCTGGGGGGACAAGAAAGCTAAATGTAAGGTTAAGTTCCTTTGCAAGTTGTGTAAGGACGATCACCTCACTCACTTGTGACCCCATATTGAGGAAGCCTCGAGGTTCTTGGCACAGGTCCTAGCTATGCTACCTAACCATTTACGACACAATCAAAATATGAACTCAAGATCCCATGACCAGTCTGGTGCTGATCAAGTGTTGGGGCGCGTACCTTAATGGTCCTTAATTTTGGTAACTGTGCAGTTTTTGTGGAAGCTTGTAACCGGAGTTGCAACTCAAAATAGTATTAGGGGTGTCAAGGTTGAGTCAAAGCCCTCTTTTTGTAATTAACCAATGGATTAAGTCCAGGTTTTAGGGTTCAGGGTGCCCATGGTTTAAGCCCATGGTTTTGTAATAAGTGCACTTGTATAAATAAGCACTTTTGTAAAAGAATCAGGTTAGGCTTTTGATGTAAGATGAATTGATGCGAAGCTAAGGCTTGTTTTGTAAGAAAGGTGAAGTCCTAGCTGTGTGCATGGATGACCTCTGCAGCTGTGTGCATAGAGGGTTTTGGGTGATTAAGAATATCTGCAGATGTGTGCACAGAGATCTACAGCTTAGTGCGCAGCTTTGAGGAATTGAAGGGATCTGCAGCTGAGTGCACAGATCAGAACTATGGTTTTTGTAAAGAGTTGAATAAAACACAGTTCTGTGGACGTAGCCCCTAAACTGGGGGTGAACCATGTTATATCTTGTGTTGTGGTTCTTTTTTGTTGTTGTTATGTTCTTTTATGCATTGATAAATATATAACTAATACATAAGATCACTGCTAAATACTAACTTCACTGTGAATTCCCAGTAAAGGGTTAAGCAAGGAACTGTTTGTTTATCTAACCGCGAAGCTGTTGATTGCATGGGCAGACCTGGGTTTACTACAATTAATCAACAACACCCAAAACTCACTGGCCCTTTCAGCGACAGACCGCGAAGCGATCTGAAGTCTCACCCGAAGTGAATCTTATGGGTTGGCCAAGACTCAAGTGTCTTGGACCAGGTTCTGTGCATCCTACTTCTTCTTTCTTACTCCTGCACGCCGCTAGATCAACTAGCTCCGCGCATCGCACGTCCCCTTTTGCTCACGGGACTTCTTACCCGTGCGATGCTTAACCCCACTCTGGTCACACGATTTCCTCTCACATCGCACAACTTCCACCTACTCACAATAGTCCCTATCTTACCGCATCTCTGCGCACCGCGTAACGCCCATCCTTTCCTCAACGCTAAGCCCTCAGCTCGCAGTATCGTGCACCGCCGCTTCTCTGCCAATGCGATACCGCCCCTCTGTGATATCTTATCACTACGACTTTGTGCTCTTAACGTTGACTGTGCTGATGTGCGAAACCCTACTCCTCAGAAGTATATTGTGAGTAACTGGTCCTTAGATTCAGACATAAAGGGGGCCTTTAATCAGTCTACTAAAATGCTTCTACTTATCTTTATCTTCTTATATTATTATGAGCTGAGCAACACACACATTCATCTACTGCAACCAACATTACATGCATAATAACCAGCAACCATAAACAAATACCATCACATTCATACAACACATAACATGTAGATTTAACGTGGTTCACCCCCGGGATGGGAGCTACGTCCACCGAACTGTGCTTCTATTATATATCCTGAGGGAAGTTAGCACAGTTTGTTGCACCACATATGCAGCGCGGGGTCTCTTCCAGCCCCCTGGTCTGTCTCTATGATGCCTTTCTTTCACTATATCCTTCCCTCTCGGTTCCTCCGTAAATGGTTACATACAGACTCAAATGACTCACAGACAACTAGGTGTCTGGATCGTTACAACGCAGTCTGTCTGACTGATTCCTGAGCCTACAAAACTATCAACTAACCAACTATCTAACTCGTAGATTAGCTAACCCTTTACAATACAAAAATGCAAGATTTTATAGGCAGCCCAAAGGTCGTGCCATTACAACACTATGGGCCTGTCCCAACAGTAAACCCATACCCTAAATAGTGACAGTCGGTCCTCTCTGTCCTTGAGGTAGACGGTTCCCGTCACACTGCAGCTCTCTGCAGTCTTCCATGCTTCCCGGTACTGACCATGGGTACTATGCACCGCTTCTCATTCTGTCCTTCGTCTTCAATGCTTGAGCCTCGTTGATCCTTCTCCTTTATGAGGGTCGCTGAGCCCTCCTGTCTTCCGCCGCTGCCTTTAATGCAGTGGTTGAGCCTTCTTCTCTCGACCGCCCTGGTACCGTTTCCTTCTTGACTTTTCTAACCCAAAATTTATGGTTTCCGTCTCTGCTCTCCAGCTGGAAACGCGCTACGCCGTCGTACCCTGTCCTTTTTCCGCCAAACTTCTCTCTTTCCGCCAAAATTAGCAGCTTCTTCTGTAGCTGCGGGATCCTGCTCCAACAGAAGCTAAATAAGTGAATGTCAAGGCTCTTTATTTTATGATTATCATTTGTTAGAAGCTAAAGTTACAGTAATATCCCTCTTCTGCTTGCAGAAACCTAATTCTGCAGTACCCCATAGCTGTTTTGGGTGAGACTGCAACCTATTCGCAGGTTGTTGCCGAAAGGGCCAACACTGTGGGTCTTTTGTTGGTGTGAAGACAAAAGTATAGAACCTGGGTCTTCCCTAAGCCCAACAAATTGGTTCTATTTCCAGTTGAACTTAGTATCTACTCAAGAGGGGTTTACGTCGTGCCTTGAGGGCTATGTTTTGGAGACCCTCAGTGAAGGAAATCAGTGATTGGATTGAAGGGACTTATCTGAACTTTGCTATACAAGAGAAAAAAGATCCGCGTCGTAGTTCAAATGACTTTTTACAAAGGTACATTTTTTCTAATGTTTATGAAATTTTATTTGGTAGTATCCACATAGAGTTGCACCAGTGGTTATCCAGGTTGATAGAGAGAAGGACGAACTTCCAAGAAGGTCAGTTTCCTGATTGGACCCCCGCAAGAATTAATATATTGAAAAGGGTGAACAACGAGATATCCTGAGCTGTTGATTTCTGGACAACGCGAACCCTTGAATCATTTGTGATGGAGTTTTCCATTGACACAAGTATGTCCTTCAGCAAAGCCGAACGACAGTTTTTCAAAGGGCCAAGGGGTAAGTACTTGAATTCATTTAGTTTGAGAATTAAAATGCTATTGGCTGAGAAAGGTATATTTCTCATTGAATCAGACTGTTAGATTTAGTATTACTAACCTATGTTTGCAAGTGAAAGTACCTTCGACGAGCAAAGTGGTTTGCTGCGAAGTGGAAAAAGGTACAAGAGAAATTTTGAGTCCTATACCCTAGGTCAGAATACCGAGTCTAACCCCGTAAGTCCAGCAGCCTCAAATCCCGAAGAAACCCCTTCTATTGGAAATCCTCCGGTAACCCCGTAGCGAAGACCTATTATCCCTGAGAACCCATGATAGTCTGAAAGTAACCCTAGCCCGAGTATTCCTGTCGTAGGTCAATCTACCCCAGTAAGTTCCCCCCCTGCCTACTACCAGTCCCCCTCCACCCCCCCCTAGATCCGCGATGGCCCATATGAATGACGACATTAAGCTCCCTGTTTTCAAAGGAACCGGATCAGAGGATCCAAAATAGTTCTGGTTCTTATGTGAAGTAGTGTGGACTGCTAAGAACATTACGGATCAAGATACAATAAGAGCGCAGTTGGTTACTTATTTTAGAGACCATTCTTTGACCTGGTTCATGAAGTTTTCCAGTACTTAGATCCATGTCTTGGCTGATATAAAAGCAGCAATGATAAAGGAATTTAAGAAGCCTAAATCATAGTCACAGTGTATCACTGAACTAAAGGAAATTTAGTAGCGACGAGGAGAATCGGTGTGGGACTTTGATCAAAGTTTCAAATTTCTGCTAGATCAAGTCAGTTTCACTATTGGACCAGTGCAACATAAGGAATGGTTCATCACAGCTTTGTTACCGCACATCAGGACTCCACTCATGCAACAGAAGGTTGCAGATTAGCAGGAGGCTTTGGAAATTGCTATGAAGCTTGAAACAGCCCCTGTCGAAGATAATTCTGGTATCAATCAAATACAAGCACAGTTGGCAGTGATGGCTCTGGAGCTTTGCAATATGAAAAAAGGGAAAGCTAGTCGTGAAGAGGTTTGGTGTACACGATGTCAGACAGAGGGTCACGACAAGGAACAATGTCCTGCGGTAAGAAATTTCCTAAATTCTAGTGCACCAAACCTGTTCAACCCTAGTGTTCTATATTGTGAGATCTGTAGGACAACTGGCCAACATTGACCTGAAGACTGCTATATTCTACAGAGGTATGTGCAAGTCCCTAAGAACCCTTATTGCAAGTTTTGTAAGTCAGTGGGACACAATGAAGATGAGTGTCACAGCTTTGACCTCATGAGAGAACGAACTTATGATGCTTATCGGGTACAAAATGATGGCCAAGGCAATGATGGATATGGTTACCGTGGTAGTACATCAAGTCGCAGAACTTTTGGAGGTCATGGTCGTGGTGGTATGGCTAGCAGAGGATGAGACCAGGTTGTGTGCTATAACTGTAACCAGGTAGGACATCTAGCTAGAGACTGTCAGAACCCAACTACGACATGTCGATATTGCGCCAGAGCTGTTGACCATGTGATTGGGCAATGCCCACAGCTGATAGCCAAGATTCAAGAAAGAAATAGTGCCCCTACTTAGAATATTCAGCTGATTGCTTTGGAGCAACGACCTATCCCAGCCATTAATGTTGTTACCAGGAGTGGAGCTACGACGGAAGTGCAGAACAAGGAGAAACATCCTGCTGAGGCTTGGGTTCGTAAGGCCCCAGAAAAAATCCCAGCATTTGATGTTGAAAGAGAAAAATAGACATTTATGGAAGCCAAGAGAGACTTTACTGACCCCAACACATCAGTAGCACCTGCGCAACAACCTCAGTAGCAGTCGCAGTTGCAAGAAGCTTCAACGGATAAAGTAAGTACACTGTCCTCCTTTTTACAAAGTTGTATGAAGCTCTTAAGAAATCAAAATGCTCTAAATGAGTTACAGAAATTTATTGCTTCTTGCGAACCTCAGTGAAGTCTTGGTAAGGAAAAAACTATTCATAGAGTCAGACGAACCGATAGGGAGATGAGATTGAATGCTCAGATAGGAGAATATGACATGACTGATGTCATCTTGGACCTAGGATTAGAAGTAAATGTCTTAACTAAGTAGACATGGGAACAAATGGGAAAACCTACTCCGGAATGGTCCCCTATACAGTTGAGATTAGCCAATCAGCAGAAGATTGTGCCCCCAGGAAGACTCCCTAGCGTATTAGTAGATATTGATGGAGTCAGTACCTTAGCAGACTTTGAGGTAATTGAAATAATTGATGACAGCAACCCCTATCTAGCACTGCTAGGCATTGAATGGGAAATAGATAATGATGCAATAATCAACCTGAAGAAGAGGCAGATGAATTTCAAAGGGAAAGGACTAAGAGTCATAGTACCATTGGATCCTTCTCAAGGAGAGAGATACACTGAGACAGTAAGAGATGAAGACCAGGATGTTTTGGACCATATCTAGAATATCACAGCGAAGGAAGAATATTATGTTGATCCTACTGCCGAAGGTATCATGGAGTGGCAGTGTGACAGCTCCTGCATGACGTATTTAGATGATGGCCTAGAGAATTAGTAGAATATACTGTATGAGCTACATGGACATCGATGTGCAAGAATTATCAAGTCTCTTAGATGTCTTAGTTAACAGATAAGAACCTTACCTATTTTTGATGGTTCGACAGACCCAGAAGATTTTATTGTGAAATTCTCAGAGCAGGTACTAGACTCACAAAAAATGGACACTCTAGATTCAGGATTCAAAGCCACAGCAACCAGATGGTGGAATGGTCACAAAAGTACATTTATAGTTGGGAAGCATGCCAGAAGTCCCTTTCCCTAAGATTCACAGACCAACCTCAGGAGGTGCGAAGCAGGTTTAATGGTAAGACTAGTCCTCAGGGACATTTGAAGAATTGCTACGAAGCATGGAAGCATGTACCTCATGAAGAATGGGTACATAGGTTTGTGCACACCCTGGAACCTATAACAAAGAACTGGTATGCTGAGGTCGAGCTTCGCCACGGTACTATAAGTTGGGATAGTCTTGTTGATAGTTTTGTGCTGACATTTTCTATTAATGAGTTTTGTCCTACTTTGGACGTAGCTGTTAGGTTGATCCATACTAAAGTATTTGATGATCAAGAAATAGCAGAATACCAACCTGATTGGAAGGAGCAAGAAGCCAATGTTGTAGAATGTTATAACCTCGCAATTGATGAGGATGACGATCCATGCAACATTAACATTCCTGAGTCAGAAGGACACTATGAAGTACATGGAACAGCAGTTGAAGCACCTGAAGTGAATCAGCCCCTGAAGACGCGGATAGTAAACATTGGATCAGACGAAAACCCTAAGTACGCTACCATTGGAGATTATTGGGATGACGAAATGGTGAGCAAGGTGACCCAACTTCTCCATGAGTATCAGAACCTATTTTCGATGAAGTTCTCAGAGATGAAAGGTATCCTTGGTGATATAGGAGTGATAAATATCCCTTTGAAACCTGATGTGAAGCCTGTGAAACAGCACCCTTATAGGTTGAACCCTAAGTATAAAGAAAAAGTTAGAATGGAGCTAGATAAGATGCTTGCTGCAGGAATCATTGAGCCTATTGAAGAATCCGAATGAGTCAGTCCTATGGTGGTGCAAGAAAAGAAGAATATGGGAGAAATCAGAATCTGTGTTGATCTGAGAAAGTTGAATGATGCATGTTTACATGATCCTTTCCCCACTCCCTTTACAGATGAATATTTAGACAATGTTGGAGGTCAAGAAGAGTACTCTTTTACTGATGGATTTTCAGGTTACCATCAGATTATAATTTCCCCAAAAGATCGACATAAGACAACCTTCGCTACAGAAATGGGATCCTTTCAATATACAGTTATGCCCTTTGGATTGAAGAATGCACCTACTATGTTTTCTAGAGTAGTCATCTCTGCAATTAAGGAATTTATACATATATTCTTAGAAGTTTATTTTGATGATTGGACTATCTTCGGGTTACTAAAAGACCATATAGCTAGTTTAAGACTTATGCTGGACAAATGTAGACAGCATCATATTTCCTTGAACTTGAAAAAGTGTATCTTTTGTGCCCCTTTTGGAATTCTTCTAGGTCACATTGTATGTAAACAAGGATTGATGATGGATCCTGTGAAGATAGCCATTATTGTGAACCTTCCACCTCCGAAGTATATTAAACAACTTCGCACTATGCTTGGTCATACTGGATATTACAGGAAATTCATTAAAGGATATGCTCAAATTACAGCCCCTATGGAAAAGAAGTTGAAGAAAGATATTAGGTTTGAATGGACACCTGAGTGTCAAGCAAGCTTGGATATTTTGAAGGAAAAGATGGTAACTTCCCTATCGTAGTATTCCTTGACTGGAATAAGGAGTTTCATGTGCATGTCAATGCATCCTCCATTGCTCTGGGTATAGTATTGGCTCATTTAGGTGAAGGTAATATTGATCACCCTATTTCTTTTGCAAGTAGAAAATTGTCCACAGCAGAAAAAAATTATACTACGACAGAACGAGAAGGTCTAGCTATGGTTTATGCATTGCAGAAGTTTCAACATTATTTGTTAGGATCTCATTTTAAGATGTTCACTAACCATTCTACTTTGAAGTATTTGGTTAACAAGCCTATGCTAGGTGGAAGGATATGCAGATGGTTGATTTTGTTTCAAGAATATGACTTTGAGATCATAGTCAAACCTGGAAGATTGAATCTAGGTCCTGACCACTTGTCGAGGCTTGAGTTAGGAGAAGAGCCCATTAGTTTGGACAAAGGTCTTCCTGATGCCCAGTTGTTTTCCATCCAGATGGTTGACAATTATTTCCAGGATATTGTTCAGTACTTGTCTATAGGTTTTGCACCCACTGAAATGACAACGCAGCAGAGGAAGCAGCTAGTGGTTAGAGCAGCTGACTTTACCTTAATAGTAGGACAACTATATAAGATAGGACTAGATGAAATAATGTGTAGATGTGTTCTGGAGCATGAAAAGCCATTAATTTTGGCTGAGGCACATTCTGGAGCAGTAGGAGGTCATTACGCAGGAAAAGCTACAGCACAGAAGATTCTGACAGCCAAATTGTGGTGGCCCACAATTCATAAGGATGCAAGAGGGTATTCCCACAGCTGCGACATCTATCAGAGGACAGGAAAACCATACAGGAGGGATGAGATGCCTCTAGTTCTACATGTAACTTTACAACCCTTTGAAAAATGGGCTATTTATTTTGTTGGACCTATCAATCCCCCTGCGAAGAAATCCGGAGCAAGATACATTATTACAGCAACTGACTACCTTACTCGTTGGGCCAAAGCTCAACCAGTCAAGAACTGTAGTGCTGCTATAGCCGCAAAGTTCATCTTCGATAACATCTTGTCAAGATTTGGGTTTCCTAGAATTCTTATGAGTGATCAAGGATCACATTTCTTAAATAAGACTATTGAAGTATTGACTGAAGAATTTCAAGTATATCATCAGAAGAGTACTGCCTATCATCCTCAAGCAAATGGAACTGTCGAAGCCTTTAACAAGATCCTTGAACACGCTCTGACGAAGGTTTGCAATGTTAATAGAAATGACTGGGATCTTAGAATTCCAGCAGTACTATGGGATTATAGAACCACCTGCAAGAAGTTGACAGGCCATACACCTTTTAGGTTGGTTTATGGACAAGAAGCAGTCATGCCCATGGAGTACATTGTTCCTAGCCTCAGAATATCTGCTTTCACAGAGATGGATGACCCAGATATGAGGAAAGAAAGGCTGGCAAAGATACTAGAACTTGAAGAGGACAGATTCATTACAGGATTCCAGTAGCAAGTGCAGAAAGCTAGAGAAAAAGCATGGCATGATAGACACATTAAGAGGAAGCAGTTCCAGAAAGGTGATCTTATGCTTTTATATGATAGTAAATTCATGAAATTCCTGGGGAAGTTCAAGACACATTGGAAAGGACCATACATAGTGCAGAGAGTTACTGATGGTGGCGCAGTCCTGTTAGCTAAATTGAATGGAGAAATTTTACCTTCCATGGTGAATGGAAGTAGCTTAAAGAAGTACAGGGACAAGCTGAGACCCCTTAATCATAAGTAACAACAAGAAAGACAGTCTAAGTACCAAGAACAGTTGAAATTGGGTACTAGACTATAATGAAGCTATTCTCAAAGCTACAAAGTGTTGAAGATTGTCAAAGTTTGAAGGTTGAAGTTTGGTTGCCGTGTGGGTCAGGATGGGTCGAAGGCGAATATTATGTTGAGGGTACTCATTGAGGTGAAGCTGCAGTTAGTGGTTATGTCGAAGAATAAAGCTGTGTCACAGCCTAAGATGTGACGGACGAGACAAACTCAACTTGGCAGCGTCGGCACTTGAACTGCCTGTCATGATGAGATCTTGGAAAAATCTAGCACCGTGTGGACCGGATTTACCACCATTCCATCATATTTGGTGTCATTAATGCACCGTGATGATAGATTTTGTTGCCGGATTCTATAAGAAGCTACACCGGCCTCCAACTCTTGCATTGTGCACTTCTTTGAGTTTACAGTTAGCACCATGTCGAATGATCGCGAAGTCTAGGAACTGTTACGAGAGCTCAGGGAGAGAGGTCTGTAGAACCTTATGAGAAATCATCCTTGCAAGGAGGTGTCTCCAGCGCCAAAGAAGCCAATGCAGATACGATCAACAAGAAGGAAATTTAAGGTAGAAGTTCGCTCTAAGTGGAATGAAGAAAGGTACAACCCCTCAGGAAAGACTCAAGAGGATCCTGAGATGTATCTTGCTGGCCCAGTAGAATGGAGGCATCCTGTTTGTCTTATGCAAAATTATAGTGGCATGCAATCACAGGGGCACCGCCTATTAAGGAGCCCAAGTTGTGCATGGTAAAATGTTAGATAGGATATGAACAGGAGGCAGTTGGAAGGATGGGGTCACTGATAGATTTAGAAGGCCTAATAACCCCCATGACCACCATAAATATGATGGAGGAAGACAGTAGCATGAGAGATGGTCATATTCTACTAAGGATGAAAGGATGAAGGATCAAGCAAGCCGCGGCCATGGTAGTAGTAGCAGAGGGGATGATGATGCAGCCGTAGCAAGCCATTTACTATCTTCGCCAATACGATTCTACCACCAAAAAAGAAGCAGAGTGTCCTGGGATGGGACACTGGTGAGTCTTAGGGGCCTGTTGGGGCGCACACCTTAACGGTCCTTAATTTTGGTAACTCCATGGTTTTTGTGGAAGCTTGTAAGAGGAGTTGCGACTCAAAATATTCTTAGGGGTGTCAGGGTTGATTCAAAGCCCTCTTTTTGTAATTAACCCATGGATTAAGTCCAGGGTTTAGGGTTTGGGGTGCCCATGGTTTAAGCCCGTGGTTTTGTAATAAGTGCACTTGTATAAATAAGCACTTTTGTAAAAGAGTCAAGTTAGGATTTTGATGTAAGATGAATTGATGCGAAGCTAATGCTTGTTTTGTAAGAAAGGTGAAGTCCCAGCTGTGTGCATGGATGACCTCTGCAGCTGTGTGCATAGAGATTTGTAGCTTAGTGTGTAGCTTTGAGGAATTGAAGGGATCTGCAGCTGAGTGCATAGATTAGAACTGTGGTTTTTGTAAAGAGTTGAATAAAACATAGTTCTGTGGACGTAGCCCTTAAACTGGGGGTGAACCACATTATATCTTGTGTTGTTGTTACATTCTTTTATGCATTGATAAATATATAACTGATACGTAAGATCACTGCTAAATACTAACTTCACTGTGAATTCCTAGTAAAGGGTTAAGCAAGACACTGTTTGTTTATCTAACCACGAAGCTAAATAAGTGAATGTCAAGGCTCTGTATTTTATGATTATCATTTGTTAGAATCCAAAGGTACAGTAATATCCCTCTTCTACTTGCAAAAACCTAATTCTGCAGCACCCCATAGCTGTTTCGGGTGAGACTACAACCTGTTTGTAGGTTGTTGTCGAAAGGGCCAACACTATTGGTCTTTTGTTGGTGTGAAGACAAAAGTATAGAACCCGGGTGTGCCTTAAGCCGAACATCAAGATCCACTGGAGGGTAGTGGTTATGGTTGCATTAACATGGTCGTGCTATGAAATTTGTGACCCATGCAAAAGATTATGGTTCATCACAACCTAGCCTAGGAAAAGAACCTGATCCACCAGGGTCTCCTTTGCATATTGAGAAACCTATGGATAAACCTGAGGCTGCACCTCGCATTCCTAAGCGAGTCCTTAAGTGTTCGGGGCATAATCCAAATGCCTGAGCCTCCCAGAACTATTCAGTTTTTGAGGATTTGGGCCACACTCCTTATGTAATGTCTGCATTGGAAGTGCTTCAGAGTTGTCCCTCACAAAGGAAGGCATTGCTTTCTGCCCCTGGTGTGAATGATGATGATTCCTCCTCTGTGATTAAATTTAAAATTGCAGGACTGCAGCCTCGCTTTCCTTACTATGTGTCTCTTTTGATTCATGTAGAGTGTCTTAATATGATCGTCAAGTGCACTGTGATTGACGAAGGCGCTGCTGCTTCTGTGATGTCTTTATCGTGTTGGAAGGGTTTAGGTTCCCCTTAGCTGTCTAAATCAGCGACCATGTTAACTACATTCAATAGGAGATCGTTTAGGCCACAGGGCATCCTTCCTTCCCTTAAAGTCCATTTGGGAGGGAATACCATTGCGATAGAGGTCAAGGTGGTTGATGCACCCCTTGACTACAATCTCTTGCTGGGTAGGAATTGGATGTATATTATGCAAGGCGTTGCTTCTTCCTTATTTTGTGTTGTATGATTTCCACACAATGGGAAGATAGTCACGATTAATCAAATGACATTTAAGAATCCATGTGTTACCACATCTTTGAGAGATTCGGTCTCGATCATGGAGCACTCTTAGCTGGAAACTGGGAGTGTGGGTGTAGGCATGTATCCATCCCTCATGGGAATCTTTAGTTGTCCTGCACCGATTCTTATGATAGGTTCTAGTTTCGGTGAGGCTTCGACATCTATGAGATCGATGTATTTTTGCATGATTCATATGGAATATAATTGGATTCTTCCTACACCAAGTATGCCAAATGAGCCCATTGTGACGGACATGCCGCTGCCTACAACTATGATAGCTTATCAAGCTAATCTTGAGTGTGTTGTAGAGCCTAGTCCTTCCTCTTTGCGGATGGAAGAGGAGGACCCTTATGTGCTTTCGGCATGGGCAGTACAGTCTTCTCATGCGCATGACTGCCTTGATATGGTTTTCCCTTCAGATGAAGCGTTATTGAGGCTATGTTAGGAGTTGAGCCACCATGGGAGGAACTCCATCATGGATCGTATTTTCTTCCCGATCTTGACCGCTTGGAGTGTGAGGATTTTAGGGCGGTTCTTAGTGAGAGAGTTGGTAGTCCTATGGTTCAATTAAGCTCTCCTGGTCACATGGCTGATGGAAACATGGCCAACATATCTTCAACGATTCCTATCAACATCTCTCGCGATCCTAGCAGGATAGAGAATGTCTATATTGGGGAAGAATGTTCCCATGCTGAGATTCTAGAATACACCAAGCTATTTAAAGAATTCCACAATATCTTTGCTTGGTCTTATGATGAAATGCCAGGTATTGACCCTCATATTGTCGAGCACGATATTAAAACTTACCCCAACACTAAGGCTGTTCGAAAATAGTTGCATGCCGTGAATCATAGGAAGGAACCTGCGATTAAGGCAGAGATAGAAAAGCTGTTAAATGCTGGTTTTATCTATCCTGTTCCCTTGATGGAGTGGGTTTCAAACCCCGTTCCGGTGGATAAGAAGCAGGGAGCGATCCGCATATGTACTGATTTCCATGATTTAAATCGTGCCTTTCCTAAGGATAATTTCCCCACACCATTTATTGATCATATTTTAGATGAGTGTGCGGGTAGGGAGGTTTTTTCCTTTATGGATGGATTTTCTGGGTATAATCAAATACAAATTAAACCTGAGGACCAACATAAGACTGCATTTATTTGTCCTTGGGGAACTTTTGCATATCAAAAAATGCCTTTCGGCCTTAAAAACGCTGGAGCTACATTTCAGCGGGCAATGACCTTAATCTTCCATGATCTCAAGTCAATTATTGAAGTATTTTTGGATGACCTTGCTACTCATTCTCGTATGAGAATGTGTCACCCCTATCACTTGAGATTGGTATTCGAAAGATGCCGGCACTATTTGGTTAGATTAAATCCTCATAAGTGCATATTTTGTGTGAAGTCAGTTCATTTGTTAGGATTCATCATTTCTAAATAGGGCATAAGAGTCAACCCTTTGAAGGTTGAGGTAATACTTCAGTTGTCTCCCCTGAAGAATATTCATCATCTTCAGTGTTTGCAAGGCACGGCAAACTTCTTAAGGAGATTTGTTGTCAACTTTGCCAATTTGACTAGAGGCTTCATGCGTCTCTTGAAGAAGGACACCCCCTTTTGTTGGGATGAGTGAGCCCAAGAGTCCTTCAATGCACTCAAGCAAGCCCTAGCATCGGCCCTGGTGATTAGTCCCCCAGATTATAGCCATGATTTTATATTGTATGTGGTCGCATCCTTCGAGATGATTGGTATGGTTTTGGTTCAAGAGGATGACGAGCTCCAAGAGCATGTCATATACTATCTGAGCTGGAACCTTATTGATGGAGAGATTCATTATTCTCATGTCGAGAAGCTTACTTTAGCTACCATACATGCGGTTCAATGGTTGAGACGTTATATTCTCCTTCGCCAGACCTTGGTTGTAGCCCATGTCAATCCATTTCAATTTTTCCTCACTCAAAGAATGATTGGGGGAAAATATAATAAATGGATTGTCGTTCTGGAAGAATTCGATCTCGAATTTGTTTTGGCAAAAACGAAGAAGTATTTAATTTTTGCAGAGCTTATATCGGATTTCCTGAGCGAGGTCGAGGACTTGGTTTGTGAAGATACATTTGTTGATGAACACATCTTCTTAATCTCAACTTTAGACCCATGGTATGGGGATATCATAATATTTACAAACATTGAAGACCCCTACTCACCTCTTGCGAGATGAACGATGACGATTACGTCACGTCTCTAAGAACTACCTCATAGTGGTTAACACTTTGTAACGTCATGGGGTAGAATCCATTTTATGACATCATTTAACTCATGAAGAGGCTAAGGTAGTGCTGAATGATTGCCACAGAGGGGCGTGTGGTGGTCATTTATCTGGGCTTTCTATAACTCAAAAGATCTTAAGAGTGGGTTATTTCTGGCCGTCGATCTTTAAAGATTGTGTTGATGCGGTCAAGAGGTGCCACCCTTGCTAGGTGTTCACACATAATATGCACTCAAAACCTTCCCTGTTACATCCCATTATCACCATCAGTCCCTTCACTAAGTGGGCGCTCGATTTTATGGATTGCAACCTAGCTTCGGTTGGGGGGCACCATCATATTATAGTGGCTGTTGATTACTTCACGAAATGGGCTAAGGATATGCCTACAATTAATTCTGACGGTTAGATAGCCACCCATTTCATATTCAACCAAATTATTACTCAGTTTGGAATTCCGAAAGAGCTTGTCACTGACCATGGCTTGCACTTTCAGAATCGTATGATGGAAGAGTTGGCATCAAAGTTAGGGTACAAGTAAGAGCATTCCTCCTCTTACTACCCTCAAGTGAATGGATAGGTAGAACTAGTGAATAAATAACTCAAATCCATTCTCCAACGAACCATCACACAAAGCAAGAATAATTGGCACATCATGTTATATCCTACTTTGTGGGCATATTGAATCGTTGTTAAGACTGCGACTGGTTTTTCTCCATATCAACTTGTACATAAAGTGGAGTTGATATTGTGGGTTGAATGCGAGATTATTTCTTTGAAGCTAGTTGTAGAACTATTACCAGACACTTCACCATTGGAGGAGCGTTTTGTCCACCTTGAGCAACCTGATGAGCAGCGTCGGGATGCCTTAGTGGCTCTAGAAGTCAATAAATGTTGCGTAAAGGTCCAATACAATAAGTCTGTCTGTCCAAAGAGGTTTAGTGAGGGATACTTGGTCCTCTTGTGGGATCAATCGAAAGAACCCTTGGGTGCAGGAAAATTTAACCCCATGTGGCGTGGTCCTTATGTGGTCAAACGTGTCTTAGAGAAGGGAGCTTATGAGTTAGTGAATTATGAAGGAACAGCCTTGGTGGAGCTTAGAAATGGGCTTTATCTCAAGAATTACTATGCATGATTTTCAGCCAAGGCTGGTTATTGTATATTATTGTACAGTTTTGCATAGTTAGGTCTTTTTCTTATCGTGATCAAGTTTGTGATTAGTTTCTATTTATTTTGGCAGATGTTAATGGAATCTTCCACCTACATACGATTCATGGATGGTGCAATCCATCACACTCAACACTCAACCTCTGCCACTTGGGTGATTTATACTCCTATGGGTCAGGTACTATCTTTAGGAGGTGTATGTCTGTGACCATATTCCAACAATGTTGCTAAATATAGTGCCATTATTGAGCTTCTATGGGATGTCATTTCACATGGCGTTCTCTCTCTTGAGGTGCATCTTGATTCAGAGTTAGTAGTGTCACAACTTAATGGTTTGTACCGTGTTAGAGATCCAACGTTATTAAGAAGATTCTTACGTGTGAGATTATTAAAATGGCAATTTGACATTATAACATACATACACATTCCAAGAAATAATAATCAAGTTGCTGACTCATATGCTAAATACGTGTTAGATTGGCATTCGTTTCATTCGCAATAAATTAATCACAAACACAATTTTTACACATGTAAATAAATAAACCGATCACCATAGAACTTTTTATATACATCCAAAATGTGGTAATACATAGTGTCATGATACAAAATTGGGGCTCTTGAGCCACCAACATATAATACATGGTAGTACAAAATGTATACACTCCCAGGTATCTAATCCTGTGGAGGAGGAGGAGGGTTGTGATCATGGAAGGTCACTACGGCTGTAGCTAACCATCGGAATAATCACACCCATGTGCATGGTACACCCACCACCTACTGATGCATAGCCTCAGGCAAGTCCTTTACTTGTGCCATGGGAACCCTATGTGTCAGTCTCACAAAATTGGTATGAATGCTTTGGAGCGTCCACTCTGAATCCACACCCGTGATGTCATCTCCTATTCCCCTCTGTCTATGACGAGGGAAGCCTTCTGGCCAATGTGGTCCCACATCTACACAAAAATGGTAGATGTCACTATGTAATGTCACGCAAAAATATGTCTTTTGATTCCATATAATCAGAAAACACAAAAAAATTAAATAACTAAAAAAAAAAAAATTTTAAAAGAGAGGGTCGAGATTCATTACCTATATCGCCATATGTCGATCCTGGTGGTAGCGGTATATTCGGGTCTCCCTAGAAATCTATCCCTGCATAGGAGTAGTCATCGATGGAAACTATCTATTGTTTCCACTAGGGAAAGAAGTTAGCTGGATAGGGGTTGTCCACCCTACCACCCCCCAGTCTGTGCATCGCATATTCCCAACACCGTTGGGCCAGATCTCGAACTAGAAGAAGAGGAATGTCCACTCTGGGGCTCAATCTTGGAACACGCTCGAAGAAAAATGTGCTCAAAATACTACTGAACTCGAAGTTCCACACTCTTCCTCCCTTACATTCACTGAGCTGATGTTTCATGTTGCTTAGTAGTGTAGTGCTCTAGTCATAAATCATGGGTCTCATGCACTCCACTGCATAGAACATTAGAGGCTGCAAGTCTTAGTGGAGTGATGCCAAGCTTGCTATCCTTCCCAATGTCAATAGTATGGCCTTGAGGCCCAGCACCTATATAGGGTTGGTAGGGACCTGACTCCCCACCTTCTCTATGTCTGGATAGTAGTACACCACAATGTACTCGTCAATAGTCAAGCCACCTCCTAGCCCACCACGAGAACGAAGGTTCACCACCTCCCCTCATCTAGAAAGCCCAGTAATGAAGTATATGTCATCCACCTCTATGGTGAGGGAAATCCCATCTATCTGGAAGGACTCTGAGTCTGGATCCCAGTAATCCACCAGCATCTGTAATAGTCTTGGTTTGGCCCTCAAACCACCAATGCACAAAAACTTGTAGAGTCCACATGCATGTAGAGCTTGCTAAGCCATTAGATCGGCCCTTACTGCTTCCTCTACCTCACCATGTTCACGCTCTCTCCACTCTAGGACCATCCTGCACAAGAAATTGCAAATTTTCCCATTAGATCATTGAAAAAACCTTATGCCCGGTCTCATATGCGACTATTTTTGAAATAGCCGCATATGTATGTGGCTTTGGGGGCATATTTCATGTATATCCAGCCCTATATGCAGAAAAACCGTCTATTTCCACGTGGGCCGCATCGCCCCTTTTAATTTGTCCTAGAAATCTTAATTGACCATGGAATTTGATAAAAATTGCATTAAAATGGAAGAGAAGAGCATGGGTAAATACCTGGAAGAAACGATAGTGGATTCCGCCAGCTCGATCTCCTGGAATTCATTGTTGAAAATCTGAGCTCAAATGGGTAAAAGTTTCAAATGTTTTATAATATTTTGAATTGTTTACTATTTATATAAAATTTTCAAATATTTGAAAATTTTTACCCCCTTTCCTATAGTTTCGACATTTTCTAACCATTTTGGACCGTTTTTGACATAATTCATGATGTAGAGGACCTTTTTTAGTGTCGTTTTAGCCGTTGGATTGACCCATTCATGCCGATCTCAGGTATCATATCTAAATTGGCATATAGGTTAGGTTTCATCACCATTTGCGTTTTTCATGACCTTATGACCATCTCATCATGACCTTAGGTACGAACCCACTCTATTATGTGACATAATCTTCTTCCTATTTTAGAAGTGGCATGATATGAGTGGTAGAGCTTCACTTGACATGGGTACCCTAGTTAGTGCCTTACTTGCATTTGGTGCCCATGTTAACGTTTTCTCCTTTAGGGTGTGGGAGTCCATTGTATAGTATTGCCAGGACATTTCTCAAGAGCCTCATACTCCTCTTGATCTTTTGCTGGCCTATTTCCCTCAGGACTCCCTCATGTCAAGTTGTGGATGCATTATCATGAGCTTTTCCTACCTTATTGAGCTTTATGCCAGCTCCCCTAACATTGCGTTTCATCCATATAGCCCGAGCTTGTCTCATGTCTAGCCATGCAGAGCCATTTTTTATATTATTCGCAGCTTGTTTCCCTTTTTACTGGGAGGGGATTTTCCCCCGAGTGTCAATATCCTACACATGTATCCTTGCATTGAGCATAGGTATGTTCCACTGCTTGGAACTAGTTTGTTTTCCCTTATGACACTTGTCTCCTCCTAGTTTGTAACTATAAAGCCATTTTATTATTTTTCAAGCTTTTTAAATAATTGAAAAAGTCCAAAAAAATCAAAAAACCAAAAAGCCGGACAAGGAAAGATGTTATCTTTGGAAGCTGTCGAGTCGTGTCGCCCTCGAATAGAGCACTATATATCACATCCATTGGTTGGGTTTATAGTTTGACTTTAGGAGCTGTAGTCATTTATCTGAGTTTATCTCCACTGACTGGTTAAGCTTCCAGTCCCTATTGAGCCTCTGCCTATGCCTCCTGTGTCACAGAGATGTCCCAGTTTGTATATCAAGTTTATGCTGCCTTTATTTAGTCACCATATGCCATTATGCTCTTGTTCAAAGGAAGTTGAAGCTTGAGTCATCCATTCCTTAGTTATCTTGACTTTGCATGTCGGCCATTCTTAGTATAGTTACTGGTTCGTGCACCTTATGATCGAGTCCTTCCACATTATACAGCTTTGCTAAGTACTTTGTGTTAGATGATGGGGGATGCCTTAATTCCCTCCTTCCAGCAGATTTCATCCCATTGACTTCAGATCATTTATTCTGGGATTGGAATCTAGAGTCATTTTGAGTTCCTTGACACTTGCAGTCATCAGTGGCAAGTTCTCTCGCTATCGATAGTCTTTGGGAATACATCAATGTCCCCTGATCGATGGATCCTCTGAAGTGTTCGACCTCAACACATTTATTCACACTTGTTAGCTTGCACTCTAGTACCTTGATTCCCATTTTCATTATTGGTGGGTGATCTCGCGTCTGTTAACGGTATACATCAATGACCGGTAATCAGACGATGGACTACTATGTGCAATCGCGACACCTCTATTCACATAGTAGGACATGTACTCATAGCGGTTTGTGTAGAAGACTTTCTAGATTGGTGGCATCTCTTATATGCTACCTCCTTGATCGTGCCAGTGTTCATGAGATTTCAGCTCTCATGACTTTATTCTAGTATATGTCAGATATTTCCATCCACTATGGAGATCTTGATCTGTTATATATCTTCAGCCATTATGGAGATCATGATCCTTTGTATATATTCATCATGGATATTTTGATCTATGTATATTGTACGTGGTGATGACCACTTATGTGATATCTTATATCATTCCTATTCATGTCCATTATACTCTTATGTATCCACGACTGCTATATGTATTTGCAGTTATGTACAGAGTTGTATTATTGTACTATTTTGATTGGGTGGCTGGTCTTCCATTTGGGATCCTTCATCACTCCACTTTTGGGATGGACTTATAATGTATTTCTCCCATCGTATGACCCCTCTGACCTCACACATTAGGGGGCATCTGTTATAGGTGATTTCACCACTCCAAGTGAATCACACTTTGTATGGCCTTCCCCTATCCCGCTGCAGACTCCTTAGATCCCTTGGACTATTTTTTGTCCTTTGATGTTTCCCTGGCCATCCCTAAAAACATGTGAAAAATGATAAACGCGACTTTTAAACCTATAATCGCATATATATGTGGGTTTGACCACTAAAACCATGTACAGCGTGATGTGTACAAAATCCAAATCCTTTTGTAGTTTTCCTTGACATGGATCCGACTCACTTGACTCCTGGCCTTCCTTATGCCTTGAGATTGCTCGGATTCAACCTTTCATTACCCCTTTGAAAAGCTATATAAGGAACTCCTTGGTACATTGAAGGCATAAGAGAGAATTGAGAGCAAGGAAACTATAGTCCATTGTTGACGGAACTTATTCTTGAGTCTGCATCCCTTTGTCCCTTGGAGCACTTTTGTGTTCTTTCCAAGCTTGCCTTTAGCTTGTGAGCTTGCTATCGAGAGATGGAGGATTGAAGTGGTGGAGGCCCAAGTGGGGCATTCAGTTTCTCCAGTTCGCAAACGTGTCGACAGAGGTTGTATCTTGTAATCTCTGATTTATATTAATAGAAATATCTTTTCCTGTCCAATAATGTGTGTTTGAATGAATATTTTATCTACGGGATTATGTCAAATGCTTATACATTATTGATTATATATGCTAGAATAGATCTAACACCATGATATATAGAATTCTTGTATTTTTTACTTGTTGTTGAGGAAGTAATCTATCAATTCAAGCTGAAGTTGGAAAGCTCAACGAGGATCTACTTCAACCATCCAGAATAAGGTACGAGGTCTGATCCTTTAGTGTTAGATGTTTTGATTTCTATTGCATATTGGAAAGGTTTGATTTCTGGAGTCAAGCTGTCTGTTGTGGTACCCCAAGCCATAGGAATTTCTCTCCGTAACAATGTCTTTAGGATGTTGAAAAGGCTTAGGATCACCCACTTTGAAACCATCCCACAAAGTACTTAAAGAATTTTATGGACACTCGTTCTCTGCTCGTGGACTCATTACGGCTTTCCCAAATGAATTGGGAGGTAAAATAGTTCAATTTGATCCCGAGGTAGTGGATGCACCCATAGATTACAATATGTTATTGGGACATAGTTGGATACATGCAATGACAATAGTAGTGTCTTCAATATTCAGAGTAATTCAGTTCCCCCATCAAGAGAAGATAATTATGATCAATCAGTTAGATTACTGCACTCCTGAAATTGGTATCCACTCAAATGTACCTTTTGTGGAGTATTAAAAAATAGTTATTCAAGATCTAGGAGTTGGAATGTTAAAAAACTCTTCTCTCATGGGAACCTTCACAATCCCTCCACCAACATCTACCCCTAAAGGTGCTCTAGTTTTCACCATCACATCAGAATTTCACTTTCCATTAACCATTGTTACCAAATCCAATACAATGATGGGTTCCACTTCATCAGATAGAACTACGATAGAGGAAATCCATGTTCAAACTAGTGAAGGAAAGGAAGTACATTCATAAAATCTTGATGAAACTAAGAGTTGTACATCATTGTTGGGTACATAAATATCATATCAATCAATTCAAAATTCTTTAGAAAACTTAGATCAAAACCCTTCTCCATTGGAGGAATATGATCTATATACATTGCCCGTGTGGGATATCAATACTCCCAACAATCATGACATATTAGATAAAACCTTTTCATCTGATGAACCTATCATGGAAGTCATGAATACCTCAGAACAACCATGGGAAGACATGCATCATAGATGATAATTTATTTATAAACTAGACTACTTAGAAGTAAAACATGAGAATTTATACCTTCATGATGATATGGAAAGGCACCATTTCCCTGTCCAAACACACAATCTAATTTTGGAAGGAAATCTGGAAAACATTTCAAAAACCATTCCTATCAACATATCCATTAAGCAAAGAATTGACGAGAATATCAATATAGGTTCCAATTTCTATCCAAAATAAATCACTTAATATGATGCTCTATTTCAATAGTTTTGTGATGTTTTCCCTTGGTCATATGAAGAAATTCTAGGCATCGATCCTAGCATTGTCGAACATGAGATAAAAACCTATCCAAATGTCAAACCTATACGACAAAAATTACTTCCACTAAATCCTAAGAAATATGTTTCCATCAAAGAAGAAGTAGAAAATTTGTTGAAAGCTTGCTTCATTTACCATGTATCGTTCACTGAGTGGGTATCCAATCATGTTCCACTCAATAAAAAACAAGGGACAATCCGAGTCTGTAATGAATTTAGGGATTTAAATTTGGATTACCCAAAAGATAATTATCCCACACCCTTCATTGATTATATTACAAATGAGTGTGTCAGTAATGAAATATTTTCATTCATGGATGGATTCTATAGTTACAACCAAATTCGGATTAAGAAAGAAGACCAACAAAAAATGGATTTCATTTTACCATGGGGCACTTTTGCGTATCAAGAAATTCCTTTTGGACTTAAAAACACTAGGGATACTTTTCAAAGAGCCATGTCATATGATTTTTATGATATTAAGAAAATCATCGAGGTTTATCTCGATGACTTGACAACCAAATCTAGGAGAAGAACTAAACATTGTGCACATTTACGTGTTCTTTTCCTTGGATGTCGACATTATAACATTAGATTGAAACCACATAAATGCATATTTTGCATGGAGTTTGGGAGATTACTTGGTTTGATTGTATGCAAGGATGGGATATGGGAATATCCCCTTACGATTGAGGCAATATTGTAGTTTACTTCCCCAAAAACAATTAGACAGCTTCAAAGCCTATAAGGAAGAGCAACATTCTTGAAAAGATATATTTCTAATTATGATGAAATTTATAAAGGTTTCATGCATCTCTTAAAACAATATGTGTTGTTCATATGAGATGAACAAGCTCAAAACTCGTTTGATGCAGTGAAACAAGCCCTCGTGTCAACCCCAATGCTTAGTCCCCTAGACTATTCCATATATTTTTTGCTATATTTAGAGACAACCATATCCAATTTAGGGATGGTTTTTGTCCAAGAGGATGATTCATCTCGAGAAAATTTCATATATTATCTTAGTAAGGGCCTAACTAGCCCCAAATTCATATATTCCCAGGTGGAGAAGTTATTCTTGGCGCCAGTTCATGTTGTCCAAATACTTAGAAGTTAAATACTTCCAAGAAAAACGACTATAGTGGTTGAAATAAACCCCATGAGACACATTTTGTCCCATAGAATCATCATGGGAAAGTATTCAAAATGGATAGTAATTTGCAAGAATTTGATCTTGAATTTGTAAATGCTAAAGCTAAGAAGTCTTTAACATTTGCAGAACTAGTGTTTGATTTCCCTGGCAATAAAGAAGAAACAATAGAAGAAGAGTCTTGGGTAGACAAACATCTATTTTTCATTGCCACTATTGATCCTTGGTATGGAACATTAATTACATATCTCCAAACCCAAAGGATCGATGCTCAATTTTCTAGAATTGAATGGCATTACATCCGGTATCGGGCACAAAGATACCTCATTATTGGGGATAATTTATACCATAGAGTAATAGAATTAGTTCTTAGATGTTGTTTAGTCCCTGAAGAAGATGAGAAGGTATTCAATGATTTCCATGCAGGATCATGTGGCGGTCATGTTTCTTGGTGGGAAACCACCCATAAAATATTGCGTGCAGGATACTTTTGGCCCACAATATTTAAAGATTGCATCAATTCCGTCAAAAAGTGTCATCCTTGCCATATTTATACAATAAAAATGTGTGTACATCTCAATCCATTACACCTTATAATATTCATGGGTCCATTTTCAAAATGAGCCATTGATTATATGACAATCAACCCACCTTGATCTAATGGACACCACTACATCATAGCAGCAGTGGACTACTTTACAAAGTGGGCTGAGGAAATTCCTACATTTGACAACACGACAAAAAAATGCAGCATATTTCTTATTCAATCATGTGATAAATAGGTTCGATGTACCGAAAAATATAATCACAGACAATGGGAACCAATTTAGGAATTCCTTTATGGATGAACTTATGACGAGTTTAGGATTGCGGCAAGATTTTCCTCACCATATTATCCCTAATGGAACGATCAAGTAGAATCCATCAACAAGGTTTTGAATACCATGTTGCAGAGAACGGTTACGAAGAACAAAACTAACTGGCATATGATGTTATTCTCTACTCTCTGGGATTACCGTACCTCAGCTAAAAGAACGACTGGTTTCACTCTCTTCTAGTTGGTTTATGGAGAATATGTTGTTTTTTGATTGAATGTGAGATCCTGTCATTAAAATTGGGTATCAAACTCTTACCTAACACTTCTACAGAAGAAGAACGACTCCTCCACTTTCATTCTCTTGATGAAAATAGAAGAGAGGCCTCACTAAACATAGAAGCACACAAGAAAAGATTCAAATCCAAATATGACAAAAGATCCTGTCCTCGAGTCTTTTCATAAGGATATTTAGTTTTGGTTTATGACCAAGACAATGATAAAATAGGAAAAGGGAAATTTTTACCTAAATGGTTTATCCCACTTGTCGTAAAAAGAGTATTCAAAAGATGTGGATATGAGCTAGTCAATTATGATGAGGAACTCTTGTTGGAGATAAAAAATGGTCTCTATCTGAAAAAATACTTTGCGCAGGGACTGAGGCCTCATGAAATATTGTTGTATTATGTTGTATGATATGTAAACAACTTTTGTACAATAGTTATTTCATGCACACACTTATCTTTCTTGGTATCTCAACTTGGCATATGTCATTGGAAATTTTCACTTATTTGGGATATGTGGATGGTGCCAGTAATGGATTTTGGAACATTGCTTCCACCGCATGGGTAATATTCACACCTGAAAAATCAAGTCCTAGGTTTAGGAGGCTCTTTCCTTGGACCTACGACCAATAATGTTGAAAAGTATAGTGTAACCATTGAGATTCTAGTCTAGGCCAACACCCTTGGCATCCAATGAATAACCATTAAAATGGACTCGGGACTTGTTGTATATCAGTATTAGGTTCACAATCCTATACTGTTTAGAAAGTTTCTAGGAGTTCATCTTTTAGAACGTCAGTTTGAATTCATTGAATATATTCATGTTCTTAGAAGTTCAAATAGTCTAGATGATTCCTTAGCTAACTATGTCCTTGATTTCCATCTTTATCATACATCATTTTGATAAAGCAAGCATGTATTTTGAATGCATGGAACCATATTTGAAGAAATCTTTCAAAGCATAAGTAAAATTCGAAGTAACATTCCTTTGTATAAAGTAAAACTGAGTACATCATGAACCAAAAAGTGTGTTCAATTTCCAAAATAATTTTTGCAATAACTTTGAACACACCAAAAAGAGTATTATAAACGTTTTCTCTGTTTGTATATTTTTGTTCAAAAGAAAATGTCCAAAAAATTTCATAAAAATTCAGAAAACAATTTTGGACTGTTTCAACTTCCTGATCCAACATGAAGACTCACCTACAACCGACAGATTACCAAGTAAATGGTTCATTGCTTCTGAGATGCATCCTTCAAAGAGGTTAGTCCTACAAGAATGGTAAAAAATGATTCATCTACTTATCTTTTTTATTTCATATATTAAATGCATATATTGAAGCCTATTGGTTTCCTAAACAATTTGGTTATGGTTACTTTTGCAGGATTTTGAAGGAATTGACATGTTCAAACTATTTGATCTAGGATTTTAACAACAGACAACGATCCATGGTGTCTATATTTTTCACAAGAATCAATATGAATTAAAACGATAACTCCTTTTTTCGTACTTGGCCAAGAAACCATATTGGATGAAAACCACAGTTAATTTGTTCTATTTCACCGTCCGTCGACACATAATCCTACTTCAAATAGCCCACCTATGGAGGGAACATTTGAAAGAGTGTGCACAACTAGATCAACCTATCTTTGCAGTACATATCCTTTCCTTGTTCCGTCCTATGCTCTTGAAACATAGGCGCACACCCTTTCAACACCCGTTCCCTCTTATGTATTATATCATTCTTTATTTTTTTTCAAGCTAAAACATGAAAAAGCAATAAAAAAAGAAAAGAAAAAGGAAGATCATTGAATCTATTCATAATTCATCATGGAGAAAATGGCAACAATCAGTCCTTGTCTCCCTTGAACACAACACATATCCTTGTGTCAGTTATAAGTACACCGTTTACATTTGACTTAGGAAGTAGTACCAGCAATTTGAACAAATATCCACCGATAGGTTATCCTTCCTATCATCTATCAATATTTCATTAATTCATTTGGAATTGGAGAATTTCACAAAGGTTGGTTACTCAAGTATTATGTTACCAAGTGTCACTATGTGTCATGTTATGTGTTCAAGGGAATTCAAACCAGTATCGACCACTTCTCAAATATTCCTGACCAATCATGTCGGCCTTCATTGTGCCAATATACAGTGTTGGATCTCCCAAATCTACCAAATTATATCAGCCTATTGATCTCAATTTCAGGTCTGTTTATGTACGATGAATTTAGGCCCTCCTTCTGACAGATCTTTTCCTATCAATGCCAAATCATCATCCAGGAAATGGATCTAGAAACCCCAGTGAGTACCTTACATCTTGCAGTAATTGGTGCCATGATTCCTCACAAATGGTAGTGGGTATACACCAATGACCCCTAGTTTTTTGACTCTACAAGTGTTCGACTTCAGAACATCTATTCACACTTGTCAGCATGTACTTAAGTACCTTGGATTCCATAATCAGTATCGTTGGGCCTCCTCACATTTGTTAACGGTATACATTAATGACTGGTAATTAGACAGTGTTTTATTATGCTTGACATCAAATCATTGGTTTATTTGAATACCTTGGTAGAAACAACTATATCACTCATCGATGCATTTCCTGAGTTGCGCAAGATTAGACTGTCATGTCAAAGAACCACAAAGACTTGGATATTTTGCACTCACCAAAAAGTGTTTGTATACATTTTTTTTCTTTTTGACATGGATCCACTGTGTATTTTTCATGGCCATTCTTGTATAATGCTAAGCATGGGTATGCCCACCTCAATAATATATTGTATATTTGGGTTATTTTCTTGTTTAACTTGTAGGTTCTTTACAACTCCTATGCTTAATATCCTACTCCTTTACCATCCTACCTTTCCGATTAAAGAGTATCAGTATGAATAATATCAGAATAAAATAACTATGAATGTAGTTCAACCCTCAGCATAGCTTCAGACCTCACACATTAGGGGGAATTTGATAACAGTAACATTAACACCCTTGAGAGTGTTGGTCTAAAAACACATTTCTACTTCACCCGCAACATGAAGATCATAGTTTTTGAACAATTGAGAGTTTCAATATCTCATTTGACCATTTATTCCACAAAGGAAGAAATGTTTGAACACAACATGGCTATAAAGAGGCCAAGTCCATGACCACTTAAGGGACAAAAACTAGTTCCGATAACTCACACAGTGGAAAAATTCCTAACATGGGCATTAATTGTCCTAGAAATACTAAAAATCAAGTAGAAATGCCTAAAAACTAAGGAAAGTGGATTTTTTTTAAGAAAATAATAAAAAAATTTCAAAAATCCTAATACCACATTCATGGTTAAGATATTGGGTGCACAATCCTAATCCTATAAAAGAAAGGCATATGAGGGGAATTAGGGGAGACAAATTAGAGAGCAAAGACATGTTGGAGGAATGAAGGGATATAAATTACTTTTCTACCATAAAGTTTTGGGCATCAAAGGCATGGATGGTAGAGGGTTAGGTCTGATATGTGGATAAAGAAGGTCCTTTCAAGGAATGTAAGTATTTCTCCATATATTATGAATCAATTCAATCTTATTACCAATTCTTGTTCAATGTTTCCATTTAAGCATAATGTTGGATGTAGAAATTGGTAGGACATTAGATCTAACCCATATTTCTTATATATAGTTTGGTAGGAAGGATTTGGTACTGATATTTGCAGGTGTGAAGGAGGCTCAAGGATATTCAAGGACATCCATGAAATGAATCCATCAAATAGCAAGGCTACTAGAGAGGTATTTTCCTCTTTTCCTCCCCTTCTCAAACTCAATGGAAAAAGGTTTCAGATGTTAGGATTTTTGTACTAATTGATTTGTTTTCTGTCAATTGGGATTCACCCACCCCATAGAAATAGGAGAGTATACTATTGCTTCAAGTTTAGAATAATCCACTAACATATATGGTTGACAGGTGGTGGAAAACTTAGAGTTGGACCTTGGTTGAAAAAAAAATGTAGACTATGGTTCATGCAAATCATAATTGGATTAAATTGTGTTAGTAAAGAGAACATGTGTTGTTGATGTTGCTTATAGAGAAGAACCTCAATCATAGAAATAACCTGCTCCATAACTCACAAGAGCAATGAACACTATCACAACATTGCAGTAGTCTTGTGTTACTAAAAGGTTATCACCAATGGATTGAAATGCCAAATAGGATGAATTCCCTTCATAAAATAATAGCAAGTGGCAGCCAGAGGTCTATCCTTTAATGGCATGGTTCATATTCAAGGGATTGCTCCACTTCATAATTAAATATATAGTATTCATCCTTAGAATCAATGTATAGGAGTAAAAAGATCCACCTTTTGAAGAGTATGTAATGGGACTTGGTCAAAATAAACTAATAGTATATGTGTAAGAATGATGAAGCTACTAAAACACAAGCCCTATTATACAATTCAAATTGCCCATGATATTCTCAATTTTTTTACTTATGACTCTTTATAACATACTAAATATAAATATAAAAATTTCCACACCTTCTAGGAAGTACAAACAAGAAATAGAATGAGCTTTATTTTCTCGAAAGATATTGATCAGGGAAAATTTTAAGGGAGAAATTTATCCCATGGGTGAAATTAGAGGGGTCACCAAGAAATAGAGGGAAATTTTTAAATATAGAAATTTTTTTTGACTTTTAATGCTTTAGCCCAATTTTTATTAAACCCCAAACCATGTGAAATATATTAGCGAATGGTGTGAGAGAGGGAAAACAAAATTTCTCCATATCAAATACATATGAAATTGTGTTCCTTCCCCCAATTTTTCGGTAATGGCTGAAAACAACAATCGGTTCTCCTTAGACTTGTTTGAAGAGTATGAAATGGGACTTGGTCAAAACAAACTAATAGTATACATGTAAGAATGATGAAGCTACTAAAACACAAGTCCTATTGTACAATTAAACATTCCCATGATATCCTCCAGATTTTTACTTATGAGCCATGACCAATTGGAATGTTGTGAGCACTTTGAGTTTTAAAATCAATGCGTCATTAAGCAAAACTAGTGCTCTTTTGTTATTTTCCTCAATTGAAATTCCTAGGAAACTTTCTTTGATATTTTCACAACTAGATTGGGTCACCAATCCCTTTGAATTGAAGATTTGTATAGATTGAACAAGGTTGCTCTTTTTTTTCTCTTTCGTAGTTGGGATGGCCAAGTCCTTTGAATTCTAAGTGATGTCTATGATTGATAAAGGCAAGAGAATTTTGTTTATGTATCTACTCTGTTGGTTTTCATGGATATTTAAAATTGGCTAGTACCTTGGAATTTTAAGATCAACTATATCTAAATGAGCATGGTCAACCCTGACAACTAGTTCAAATGGATGAACCCTTCTAATTTTGAGCAGTGTTGTTTATGGAAGGACATTTGTATATCACTGAGTAGTAATTGTGATCAAACATAACATGACTCCTCTGATCCATATCAACAAGGGGATCTCATATTTCAATTTGGCCTTTGGCTAGGATGCAATTAAACTATTATTATTATTAATCTACCCCTTGAATTTTATGGACTACTCTTTATATCCAAAGAAGGCCAACTTTACTTCCCTTATTTATAGGAAACTAAAGTGGATAGGCACTTTGAATTTTGGATAGAGTAATATGTATGATCAAGCTAGGATTACCTTCTTGATTTTATTTTGGCAATCCATCAAGGGTATGCCTTTAGAGATTCTTCATTTAGTACAAACAATTCTGTTTTGAGTAACATATGATGTCACCTTCTGTTGGTCGAGTTGCATAAAGTATTATGGAGACGCCTTTCCTTTCATTTATTGCTTTCAAAAATTTCCTCAAAACACAATTTTGAGTTCTTGCAAGTCAAGTTGATTTCATTCTATTGAAATATACGGGACATGGGGAATCATCTCTATCTTTGTGGAATATATATGGAAACTGTATACTCTATGGCTTCTCATTAGATTACATGAATATGTGTTAGGGAGATGATACAACCGATATGTGGAGCTCGCTAAAGCTGTTTTTGGTAAGATATAAAACCTCTATTTCTTATTGAAATTATTTTCTAAAGTAAATTTTCACCAAACATTAAGTACTTATTTGACCTTTCTTTCCCATCAAATTGAATTGTTTCTCATGTTCTCTCTACTAGAAATACAAGCAAATGATAGTAGAATTCTCTTATTAATATCTTTTAGGAAAATAAACCCCATCCACATTCTTGTTTTTACTTTCTAGAATGTGTCAAAGTTGTTCTATTTATATTTAGGATGTTATAAAGTAACCAAAATACTGAAGAGTGACCCGCTGACTTGGGTTAAATTACTTTAATTGTGCAGGTGATAAGTTGGGGGCCCCGATGTTTCACTTTTTCAAACCTTTATCTATCAGCAAGAAATGCAACAACTTTAATTATTGTTGGTGGTGCTGAAATGAAGCTATTTTTTGAAATAGTATATGGTCTAAGTTTTCAATCTAATCTAGTAACAACAATTGAGTGGTATTTGGTATTTAAATGTATTGCACTTGTTCTTTGTTAATTAGCCAAATATCAACTCCATTGCATGGATTTATTTGATAGGAGCAGTGACTGTTATGACCTACACTACATTGATTTGGGTTTTGTCAGTAAGCAGACCTAGTCCAATGAGAAAAACATTCCTAAGAAAAGAAATTCAAAAGGGAGGCTTGGAATCTGTTCATAAATTCAATCCTTGTTTTCATATTTTGAAATTTAAACTCGAGAGGAAGAAAATTAAAATATCATGACTGAACATAGAAAGAATGAGTGTGAAAAGGAAGGACAAAGTAAAACAAATGAAGTTCTATAAGAAGTGGATATTGGAGGAAAGGTAGAAAATACAAAAAAAACATTGAACTCTGTAATAAAGAGAAAATCAATGATCCAAAATGTGGAAATTGGAAAATCTTAGAAATCTAGTGTCCCAGAGGATACCTATTTAAAAAAGAAGGAATACACCAATCAAAATATGGGAGATTAATGGAGGACATGAAAAAGGACAATCCCAAGCCTTGTTAGTGACCAATGTGGGGAATAATTTATCCTTTGCTACAATAGTAAATGGATACAAATGATGGTAAGAATACCATAGTAAAGTTGTAAAGATAGATAAAAAATGCAGACAACCTCTAATGAGGAGGTGGCTGCAAGTCAATAGATGCAATAAGAGGCTTTTGTGGGGCTCAAAAATAGCCAAAGGAAAAATCCTTCTCCAAAAAATGTAATCAGTGAGAATAATCTTTTCGAATATAATATATTGGTGCAAATCCAAAAAGAAGAGCCTTGAAAAAGGTTGCGAATAGAAATTTGGAGAGAAAAAAAGTTTGGTCTTGCCTATCTTGGGACAACATTCTTTTTGTCTCAAAAATCTAGTGTTTCTTTTATCATAACCAATGGTTATCGTATTCTAAACTATATGGAGAAACAAGGATTTTGGAAAAATATCTATAAGAAAAGCAAGAAAATCCAGCAGTTCCTTGTAATGTTGGGGGTGAGCTAGGTCCTAAATTCTATTCTGGGGTTTCATTAAATGAATTAAAACAATTATATGTATCAAGAAAATGGGAACCTAATTTAATCCATTCATATCAGTAGAATAATAGGCATAAAACCTTAAGAAGCATTCTTCACATGGAACAATAGAAGACTGGGAAATACGTACATAACAAAAACACTAGACCACCTACTGATAAATGAATACTATAAGGTACACCATAAAGAGGTGTCAAATATGGTTTGGTTATGGTCTATTACCACTTAGTTTAGCTGGTAGAGATTTATTCCAAACCAAATATTCAAGACATCATGACTCATACACTACTCTACTACTGAAACAAGTTTTTGCAATTTTGTATAGAAAATGGACATTATTAAATGCATAGTTTCATTGTATGTCCAAAAATTTACTACCCATAAGAAATTTGTAGATAAAAAGAAAAAAAAATACAATCTTCTCAGATACTAAAATCACTGCAAATTGTTGAAGCCACAACAGTGCAGCACATGGTCAAAGTATATCACAACCACCAAACACCACAATTGTAAAAATAATGGCATTTGCAAAAGGGAGATAGAAGGTTGTGTTGATTTCCTAGAATTTATAGAAATTAAGAATTGGTTTAATTTGAAAACTCATAAAACCATGAGAGAAAGAAACTACATCTCTACAATTCTATTCACATCCAATATAAATTTGAGCAATAAGGTCTAAAGTACAAGATTGTCTTGAGCTAGGATTTTGGAATACTAAGGAACATAATGATGGAAGCTAATGAGATGTGTGTGGGCTATAGTCCATATTCGCTAGAGTTAAATATTTTTACAAAGTATAGTTTCGAGGTAGTAGATTACACTAAGAAAATAATTCTATAGAGGAATAAGATAACGTTCAAAATGACTTTAGAAAGTGGATCCTGATGAACCATATAGTGACATATATGACTATAGGAAAGGAGGGAGGGCGGGTCCCAAGGGACAAAGAAAGAAAGTAATAACTCCCCATGGGCCACCATAATCAATATGCAATTAAAACTATATATTACTTCAACATTTGTATGTATTAAGAAGATACAGAATCTGAGAAACTCATTTGAATGAAAGAACCATAAATTTCACTAATGTCTAAAAATATTACAGACTCCAGACATAAAGGAAACTTGAAGCAGAGTCAAAACCCCTAGGAAACTTGAAGTATTGAACAATGCACATATTTTCAACTCAACCACTATCAAAATCATTTGCACTCATCCACTATAAAATTGTAATCGAAATAAACAAATATTTGTTGACTATTCATATGGGTTTTTATGGGGTGAATTGTTACTTCCTGTGGAATTACATAGGGACAAATGTGTTCCCAACCATTCAACGTTTTCCCAAATTTGGACCATCCTAGAATTAAAAAATTATTTTCCCAAAAATACTTAGGGATGAAACCATCGAATTCATAGTTGATTGAAGGTCAAAATCACTCTTGAAACTTCCCTTAAGGAAAATTGACGGAACAAAATGCTTCACTAAACACATTTGGGGCTAAAATCACTGAATTCAAAGTTTATTGAATGGAAAAATCACTCTTCAAAATTCCAAAAAGGAAAATCATTTGACCAAGGCATATTTTAGGCAAATTCAATCCTAAAGTTCTGATACTCCGAAAAAATTGCTCCAAAACCCCTAATCGAAGGAAAACTAACCGATATTTGTCGTAGGATCCATAAAACTAGGGAGAAATCACTGATATTTACCATAATATTGATAAATGGAGGGACAACAATAAACTTTATTCCCTCCATTACTAAAAATGAGGACAAACCAATAGTTTTTTTCCTCCATTATCGAGAAATTGGGGGCGAGCGCATGATTTCAGTTGTACTTTATAGGGAGCAATTTTCATTTCCTTCTGTCACACCGTTGGGTAATATATTTCTCTTGATTTAGGGTTTAATAGAAATTAGGCTAATGCATTAAAATTCAAGAAACCATTTCTATATTAAAATTTCTCCCTCTATTTTTTGGTGACCCCTCTAATTTCGCTCATGGGTGAAAATTTTCCCTTAAACTTTTCCCTAATGTCAGACCAAGCTACAAATAAAATGATTGGTTTTTGTTGGTCTGATATATGTGGATTATGTGGAGATACGTAATTGCACCAACTTATATACAACTGTTGAACAACAATATGGACAAAGGGGCTACTATGTATATTTATCAAAGGCCAAAAGATTCTGAAAATATCATAGGGTTTATAAATAGTACATGGCCAAGGACAACACATACACTACCCAATTGCATATTTGAGGGGCATGAAGGAAATTGTGTATTCGTATGTGCAACAAAATCAATAGTTGCAGATGAAGAGTTGTTGATTGATTAAAATTCAAATTGAATAAATGTGGGGTTTTCTATTATGGGGGTAATTATCTTGTAAAAAAATTAAGTCAACCTTTGATCGATGACTAATTATTTTTTTCTTGCGACAATTTTAATTATATGTACTTTTCATTTTTAATATGTCTAGATTCTTGTATTGTGGTAGCATGATCATGGACATATCCCACACACAAGTAGATCTGTTGAGATAAACATGAATGTAATAATAACCACAATTCATGATTATATTACAACTTTTAACATTTGACTTTTTTATGATTATGAGGTCAATATTTCAAGATGATATCTTGCATATTATATTGTGGTAGGGAGGTACTCAGAATATACATGCAACTTCTGGTCAAGTAAATGTGGTTTTCATATTAACGCTAAAGTTTTTATTCATTAATCACAATGATTAGACATGGTTCACTTCTTACTTTTCAATATGAATATGTATTTCTTCCTGTATTGTGGTAGGATGCCTGTGGGAATTCACCAATGGTGTCACATGAGGTAAATGTTAACGTAATAGTACCTAGTAGCATCAATGTAACAGTAACCACAATTCATGATTATATTAAAATTGTTAGCATTTGAATTTTGTATGCTTATAAGCTCAATATTTCAAGATGATATCATGTTTATTGTGTTGTGGTAGGCAGGTACTTGGAAAAAACCTGCATCTTCTGGTAAGGTAAATGTGAGTGTCATATTAACACTAAATTTTTTCTTCATTAATCGTGTTTATTAGACATGGTTCAATTTTAACTTTTCAATATGAATATGTATTTCTTCTTGTATTGTGGCAGGCTGAGCATGGGAAGTCATCAATGGTGTCACATAAGGTAAATGATAGTTTAATAGTACATAAACATGATTAAATTTATTATTTTTTTATTATATGCATGTTATTTTTTTTTGACGTGAAATTTTGTAATGATAAAAATAAATTAAATACTTTTAATTATTGATGTTTGTAGAGCACACCACATTAGGATGATGAGGTGGTCACTAAGGAATATATATTTTATTCAATTAAACCAATGGAAACTGTGAAGAATGATTTGAAAAAATCCAATCAAGAAATTCTTGTACTGATTGGAATCAGACCCAGGATTTAAGAAATCAAAGCAAGAATTGATACCAGGGATGATTTTAAGGAACCATAGTTATTTAAAAGTGTATAAATGTTGGCGAATATTACCAATTCTTAAAACGCCAAGTATAAAATGATTGGTGATATTTTTCAAAAAATATTTTAATTTCCTAGGATTTTATATCATTTATATAATAATTTGGCAATTTTTAGGGTGAAAATTTTTTACCCCATCAAAATTGGGCGAAACGGGGCTTCAAAAAATGCAAAATGGTGAATCTTTTTTGGGAGAAAAACATGGAAAAATAGCCCACTAGGCTAAAATTCGCCCCTAAAATTATCCCTCTTGATAACTTGCGGCAAATAATAGAACAGTACAAGGTAAGTGGAATCTTTGAAATATTTTACGAACTATGACATCTATTCATTTATGTTATTTTAGTTATCTAGTTTTGATATGATATAATCAATTAAAGTTTTCTTTTTGTAGGACTTTTGGAGATAAAACATGTGCATTGAGTACATGATGTAGATGTCGGTATTGGTAGTAGTGATGGTTCAACACATCGTCAATATACCGTACCAATGAGGCTATTTGTCTCTCCTGGCCAAAAATTTCCTTTAAATGCTGCGACCTCACCGGATGTTGGACATCAATAGGGCCCTTCACCCACTACTACTTCAGAGGATGTTAGGAAGAACAATAGCATCAAATGTGAAAGTTGCTATACTGGAATAGTATATGTGGTTAGTAAGGTATCATTACATGTTACCTTCTTGGAGGAACAATACCGTGTTCCAATCAAGATACCAAAGATTGCAGGTATTATTTAATTAATTCAGTTTTTCTCATCCAATTCAAACCCACATACCTCAAATTATTTTTAATTAATGATCATTGTTTTTGTAGGAAATAATTCTATTTATATGAAGTTACATGAGAAGCAGTTGGATATTTTTTGTTGCACCACTTGTACAAGGTGGAATTCCAAAATGATAAATTGAAAGATGATCTAACAAACCACATCGTCATCTTGTTTGATGATACTTTCAGTAGAAAAGGTGTCATCGTAGCAACTAGCTTTAATTTGAAATATGTCAAGGAAGATTATAGGGACAATTTGAAAACTAACCCTAAGTATGACCATCCTATAATGGTTTTAGAGAAGGATTAGAAGGTTCTCATGGATTATACAAAGGAGAAGGCATTGAGAAAACAAGGAAAGACTTAGCCAGTCCGTTCAAGAAGGTATGACACATATCATATTTTTCAATGAAAAATGTTCATTTTTTTTTACTTTTAAATATATTTTAGTTGCAATATCTAACATATTTGAAACCTTTCATAGGATACATGAAATATCTAAAGAGACAAAGGAAAGAGTATAAAAACATGGGAAGCACAAACTAGGACAAGGTGGATATAAGAAACTAAGAGCACAAATTGTAACAATCAAACAATCATTATTTATAGCCAATTTTTTTCTAACTATTGCCAACAAATAATTGATTTATCACAAGAAATTTTCATGGAATTATGCATGTAAAAATAATAGATCAATGCTATATTCAATGATGCTAATAAGAAGCACAGGAAATAGATCTTGCTACTAAGAATTCTCACAAGCATACACAGGAAAAATAGAGAGAAGAAAAGAGACTGAATCACATGAATGAAGAGATGAATATTGGTGTGTATCCTTCCATTGAATAATTATGAATAATAGTGTACATAAATAGTACATCCCTCATAGGAAAATCAAATTGTATGGAAACAACTCATAAAGCTCAAAAAGGTTGATCTACCAAAATATAGCAAACCCCCATAGGTGGCTAAAGCACTTCCCACATCTATCAAGGACCTCATGAGTTGGAAAAAGCATGAGTGAGTTGTAAAGGAGATGGAAAAAACATTATAATCATATAAAATGGATAAAAACTAATGGAGGATGGGTTGGAAACAAAATCTCCCAGTTTCCTAGTTGACTAGCTTTTATCTTATCCATAGAAAAGCAGGAAAAGTAGAAAAAGCAGAATAAAGCAGAATCTACTGTAAAGTCCTGTATACTAATTCTGGATGGTCAAAAGGTGGTCAAGATCAACCCAAAATTAAAAATAAATCATTCCTAGGATATAGATGGCATGTATTGACTTTAAGGTGCAAGTGGATGCCAACTAATTAAGCTAGTGGGTGAATAATTAATCAAATAATGATTAATTATTTTATCCTAAGTTGTGAGTGGGTTAAATATATTCCAACACCCCCCTATAAGTCTGAATTTATGATGGTATGACAAAAAATATGGATGCATATGGATGCAGATAGGGCCCAGCAACAAGGCTATGGTCACCCTTTAACAATTATTATGTCTAAAAAAGTGAGGAAAGAGGCAAAACCACATGGGGAAAATCCTCCCTCAAGAAAAGGAGAAGGAACAAAATTTTGAAATAATATGTATTCAACATATCCTTATCTTCACTTGAATCAGCTGAGTGAACCGCTTCTAGATGGAATACTTGTTGATGAAATCATGAACTCCATGATCATGTGCTGGAGTGTAGAACCTGCAAGAAGGAAGAGGAGAGACTCCTTGTATCTCATCATCTGATGAAGTAGGAGCATTATATAAATGCCTATTTCTGCTGTCAAACTCTGATCTACAAACATAATCTGAAATGGAAAATATATCTTTGCATACTCCTTCCCAAAGAGTACAAAAGTTAAGACAATTTATTTCACACTCAATTCCCTGAATAGCTGCAAAATTGTGATGTGAATCACATGTAAATCTTTGAATATGCTGTATCACCTATACAGATCTGATATGAGGCTGATAAAACTATGATATATCAAAAACATTAGCATATGGAACAGAAAATACAAAGGATTTAGTGGCTTTATGAGGATATAGTGCTAGACTAGGAAAATTATGAACAACTAGGGAAAACTGACAGGTGTAAAAATCTGAGTGATGGATGGGCTTAAGATATGAACCATAAGTGTTTAGAATAAATCTAAAATTTTTTAATATCATTCCAAATATTACTAAGTACATGGATAACCATCCAATGAAATATAGGAAATACTTCAAACCATGTAAGATAAATATCACTGCATAAGAGACCAATGAGGAATCAGCTAGTGATGTTGGTATTTGTATAGTCTTTGGATTATTCAGAGGTATAGTAGATGGTATGGATGGTGGTATTATATGTGTCATTATATGCATATCATCATACAAAAAATATTCTAAATTATATATACAAGCTTGCGAGGAAGAGCTGCTCAAAGGTAAGTCAATATCTAGTGAAAAATCACAATTTTTGGGAGATGAATCTAGTAGACTGAGAGGAGGATCATCAAAGAAAGGTTCTGATATTTCTGATTCTGATATATTAGAGAATAAATCTATATCATATATATGAGAAAATTATATAACTCTGGCACTCAAAGAATAAGTTATATCACCTTGGAACTGCGCAGTATGACATTGTTTAGAGGAATCAACATGCTTCTCTAGTTCATCTGGAACTTCGATCTTGTGCTTCTCAAGAAGCTGAGAAATGATGTCCATATTCTTCTTGAAACACTTCTTATCTGAATTAAAACCCTTGCTGCAACAATAACACTTGGATGTGCTCCCTTTCTTCTTAACTTTCTACACTAAATCTTCATATGAATCTTCATCTTCAATTTCTGACTTTGGCTTCTTCATAATTTGCTTCTCTTTTGATTTGAATTTATTGCTTCATTGAACCAAGAGAGAATGATCCTTTTCCTTTGAAGAATTAAGGACACCCATATGGATCAATTTATCTTTCTCCTTTGTTAGTGAATCGAGAAAAGAATTTAAAGAAGGCATTTTCCACTTAGGAACAACAAGCCTAGTTGCATGAAAGGTAGACACAAAAACTGAGTAATCAGGACCCAATTTTGAAATAATGAAAAGAATTAATTGATCATCTACTTTATCAATCCCAAATTGATTGATCATTAGAACAAGTGACTTGAACTTGGTGAAGAAACCCTCAAGAGATTCAAAAGTGCTTGGACTCGGTGAGAATAACTCAATCTCCAAATGATGCGCTCTTAGCTCATCTTGAACTCCAAAGAGAGACTCCAATTAAGTCCATACTTGGTTTCGAGTGGTAAAACCATCTAGATGAAAGACTATATCAGGATAAATATAGAGGAAAAGCAATCCATAGGCTTCATCCAACCTATTATGCCACTTAGCTTTCTCAATCACAGCATTGGGCTCATTCTCCAAAGCTAGTGTAACTCTGTATAATCCTCTACTACGCAATAGAATGGAGATTTTGGATTTCCATTCATGGTAGTTGAAGGAAGTAAGAATTATAGCTAATGAACAATCCATATTTCTGAATCTATGTGCTCAAGAATAAAATCTCTGCAACCTGCAAAACAAATTAGGAGAAAATCTTGTAAGCTAGACAAGCTCTTCTCCAGAGAGGGATAGGAGACTAGATGTGCTCCTCAACTCTATATAAATTGATCAAACTTGCTGCTCTGATACCATGTATAAATAATAGATCAATTATATGTGCAATGATGCTAATACGAAGCACAGGAAATAGATCTTGCTACTAATAATTCTCACAAGCATACACAGGAAAAATAGAGAGAAGAAAAGAGACTGAATCACATGAATGAAGAGATGAAAATTGGTGTGTATCCTTCCATTGAATAATTATGAATAATAGTGTACATAAATATTACATCCCTCATAGGAAAATCGAATTGTATGGAAACAAATCATAAAGCTAAAAAACGCTGACTTACCAAAATATAGAAAACCCCCATAGGTGGCTAAAGCACTTCCCAAATCTATCAAGGACCTCACGAGTTGGAAAAATCATGAGTGAGTTGTCAAGGAGATGGAAAAAAAATTCTAATCCTAGAAAATGGAGAAAATCTAATGGAGGATGGGTTGGAAACAAAAGCTCCCAGTTTCCTAGTTGACTAGCTTTTATCTTATCCATAGAAAAGCATGAAAAGCAGAAAAAGAAAAATAAAGCATAATCTGCTATAAAGTCTTGTATACTAATTCTGGATGGTCAAAAGGTGGTCAAGATCAACCCAAAATTGAAAATAAATCATTCCTAGGATATAGATGGCATGTATTGACTTTAAGGTGCAAGTGGATGCCGACTAATTAAGCTAGTGGGTGAATAATTAATCCAATAATGGTTAATTATTTTATCCTAAGTTGTGAGGGGGTTAAATATATTCCAACAATGCATTGCAGGGAATATATTTTTAATAGGAAACTACTAAAAAAGACTTCAAGATCATTTTCAAGTACGATTTTCAACATGTGTTGGAACATCCAAAAAGCTTGGGGAAAACCCCAATTTCTCCATTGATGCACACATATGTAAATAAAACCAATAAGGCCATCATTATAATGTACTTGTGTAATCTATTCAAGAATGATTACATGGAACAATAATATTTTATTTTTTTTCAGGATGAGAGCAACAAAAGCAATGAGGGTAGTGGTACCGAACATGTACCACATGATGGTGGGACACTGCCTCATGGTGGTGGCAAGAATCCTAGCCATTTAGGTATGTATGCTATAAAATATAAGTATGTAATATGATTTTAAATATATAAATGATTCCATGTACTAATAAATTTTATTTTATGAATGGAAGAGCATGTACTTGCGCATGCTCAACTGGAAGAGGAACAAATGGCAGAACCCATGAACACTCCAATTGTCTTAGATAGTCATCCAATAGGTAAATATCATTGTAATGATATTGGAAATAATGAAATATGTATCTCAATAATAACTACACATTTATATTTCTATAATTTTCTTGGTTTTTGCAGATGATATCCCTCTTTAGCTACCTCCACTTCCTATTAATCGATCTACCAAAAGTATGGTATGGGAGAGAATGCCCACACAATCAAAATAAAGAGAGAGGCCACCAACTACAACAGGAAATGATAACGAATTAGATGTCAGCAGCTTGGAATTTATGAAAAAAATATTTAAAAAAGTGCAATTGTATTTATTTAATACTTGTATTTTATTGAGTAAAGAATTGAAATATTAACAGTTTTGTTACAAGTTTCTTGATTTCGTCGGTGCATGGTCATATTTTAGAATTGAGGTTTATAATTTGAATTTTATTGCTCAGGTCATAATTCTAAATATGTGTGACATCTTTGGACGACTATGGTTATCCTCAAAGGGGTCTCCACCCCTTCATGAGTTAATGCGACGAAGATGAGATGACCATATCATTTATAATTGGTTTATATCTAATGTATTCATGTTATTGTTATTTCACCATTGTTGTCTTTCATTAAAAACTTATATGTTATATATATTGCTACTATTATTACTTTTTTTGGTTTTTAGTACCTGAATGATTATTGCAGCTCTCATTTTGATAGTACTCTGCTGATTAAAACAATAAGTATACCTATATTTATGATTTTTACAATTTATATTGAAATTTTTGTTCACTTTGTTGCATATATTATTTTTTAATATGTGTGATATCTTTCAAGGACTATGGTTATCCTCAAGGGGATAGCCACCACTTCCTCCATTAACTTAAGGAAGATGAGATGACCACATGAGCTTCCTTATCTAGTGAGGATGAATATTTTGCATGAGACACCTGATATGTATGAACACATACAATTGAGAAGGCAAGGTAACCTACCCACACATTCACTTGATGCACATGAGACTAGAATGATGTCATGTTTCCTTCTTATGTTACATTGAAGTGCATGTTTACTTGTATGTGATATTTATCCTGGTGTTGACTCATGATTGACCATTTCATGGTAGCGTTGAGGTATACAACACTTAAATGTCGACTCCCATCTTTTTAATGACTAGTGTGACCCCTTAAGGGGGTTTTCCACCTGTGTGTTGACCTTAATAGGCCTCCTTAGGTGCCATCCACCATAGCACTACCTTATATGAATTTTTTGGCGTACTTTGCTGTCTTTTTCTATGTGAGTTGGATGTACTACTATGCTTCTATTGTTATTTATTTGTGAGGGTTTGATGATCTATTTTATGGGTTTTTCCATTTTTGGGTTCTCTTCATTCAGAGGTATGTTTGTCTAGTTGATTCTCATGCAGGTAACTTAATGTTAAGAGGTTCAAGTATATTTAGAATAATTTTCTATGAGGATAAGGTAATTATGTCCTAACATCTTATGTTGAGTTTATAATTGGTTCATATTGTTAGGATTTATAATCCTTGCTTGACCAAACTGTCTATTAGATTGATTTATCCTAACTTAGGAGTTTTATTTCATTATTTGGGTCCACTGGTACCATTGGGTCCACTTGGCCAAATGGGGCCACATGTACCAATTACTAGAGTACGAAGAACATAGATAGAGGCTAATCTCCAATGACTGTACTTGCATGCATCAGTTTAGGTGCCTCCTAGTACATTTCCTACATTATAGGAGCCACTAGGAGTCCCGCCACCAACCTCCTTCATTCAGTTGGAGTTGGAACTAGTTAAGCTTAGTTATTTTCCAGTTACATTTAGTTATATCATAATCAATTCAGTTAGTTCCATTGATGCATGCTTACATTTGGATAAGGCACATTTTCTCACCTATCACTTTAGTTAGACTGAGTTAACTAATTATTACTGATTGTGTGACTTGATTAGACATCTGGAGTTAACCACTAGGACTACGATAGTGATTGAGACATATTTAGTTAGATATGCACTCAGATACAGTCACATATAGTTGGGAGATTCAAATTCATTCCATTGATTTGAATTCCTTTCCTATGTAACACTATTCTAACATTGGATTCTTTAACGAAGATAATACTGTGATTCTCTAAGCAATACTTGTATGTTTCCTGTGAGATTTTATTTGTTCAGTTTGTATAATTCATTCATATTCAATACATCAATTATTTGGACTCATTGCTTTATTATATAATGGAATAGAAATTCTAACATGGTATCAAAGCCATTTCAAGTAAGCTTCATGTCTGTCTACTCTCCATTGAACACTAGAAGCAGCTGGGTTTCCACAGAAGTGCCGCAAACAGTTCCTTCCTTCCTCTGAATTTATTTAGAGTGGTGGTGTGGGTGTGACGGACCCTGAGAAAGTGTTCATGTCGAGAGGGAAGGCATGATTATAACATAGTTTGAATATTTTATTGTTTTGTAGTGAAATTCTATGGGTTCTACGTGTTATATTTTTATCATTCAAGATAGCATTATATTAGGATCTTTAATTGAGAGAATAAAAAGCACATAAATCAAACATAAGAGACAACAAACACAATGTTTTTCCTCAGGGAAACTGAAAAGGAGAAAACCCCACAACTTCCTTAGAGATAGAATCAACACCAAAGGTAAAACCCCAAAACAGTAAGATGATCTCCTGACAACAACAGTCTCTTTCTTTCTAGTCCCAACAACTTCTTTTCTCTCGGCTATGCGCTACAACTGAGTGTGAGAGAGTGTGTGATAAATAAAGAGGCTTACTCTCTATTTATACTAATTCTCAACTTGACAATAACTCACTAGGGCTGACTTCTCTAGGAGATTCTAATAACCCTAGGGCCCCACAACTGCAGGTACTTTAACCCTTGATCAATAGGAGGGTTACCCACAATGACTTGACATGACTTGTTCACATTATAGAAACTCCCAATCAGAACATCGGGGCATGACATGACTCAATTACATTAAAATCACTTCCTGAGATAAACATCGAGGTATAATACATAAGATATACAAGTGAATACATTCTAAAGTTACAATTACATCAACTAGGAAGGTATTCTCTTGACACAATTTATTAGCACAAGTATTCTTATCTGTATCATCTGGATCATCATTGAGTCCTCATCATCTTCAATTCATCTTCATCTTCAAGTCATCTTCATATGGATCTGGATCATCACTCGATCTAGATCATCATCACTGTATATGGATCATTACTCGATCTGGATCATCTTTGCTAGATGAACATCACTAGATTTGGATCATCACTGGATTTGGATCATCACTAGATCTAGATCATCACTGCTAGATTATCGTCACTATATTTGGATAATCACTTGATCTGGATCATCACTGGGTCATCATCACTGGTGCTGTCCCTTGATTCTTCTCATCATAGGAAGTTCTATAGAGCCAGCCCTTTTTCATGTTGGTTGTAGGCATAGTCTCCATGTAGGTCTTCTTTAGCGCTTATATCTGACCCTAAGTCAGAATGTCCCACCCAGCACTTACATCTGACCATGAGAGGAACACATCCAACACCATGTCAAAAAGGCTCGCCCAACACTCACATCTAACCATGTGGGAACACATCCCACAACCCTGTCAGAAAGGCCCAGCACTCGCATCCAATCATGGGAGGAACACATCCAAGAACCATACCAGAAAGGCTCATCACTCACATTTGACCATGGGAGGAACACATCCAAGAACCATATTGAAAAGGCTTAGCACTTATATCTTACCATGGGAGGAACACATCCAAGAACAATATTAGAAGGGCTCAGCACTTATATCTTACCATGGGAGGAACACATCCAAGAACCATATCAGAAGGGCTCAACACTTATATATAGCCATGTGGGGAACACATCCCATATCCATTCTAGAAGGGCTCAACACTTATATCCATCCATGTGGGGAACACATCTCGCAACCATGCTAGAAGGGATCAACACTTATATCTAATCATGTGGGAACACATCCCATAGTCCCCTCAGAAAGGTTTTGCACTTACATATGATCATGTGGGAACACATCCCATAGTCCCCTTAGAAAGGCTCTGTACTTACATATGATCATTTGGAAACACATCCCATAGTCACATCAAAATGGCCCTCATCCCTAGGCTGAGTATTCTTGGCAACTGACCAAGTGCCTCCATTCAGAGAATGGCATTTCAACACTTATATTTGATCATGTAGGAACCAATCCTACAGTCACATCAGAATGGCTCAGCACTCATATCTGACATGGAAGGAACCAATAGTCTCACCATGATAGAATGGATCAGCCCTTACATCTGGCCATGGAAGGAGCCAATCCTTTCACCATGTTAGAATGGCTCACGGACTCATCACTTCCCCTTGGAGGGAACCTCAATCTATAGAACACCAAGCTTCTCCTTGAAGTAATCAAACTTCACTCTGGCTAATGGCTTCATCAACACATAAGCTATTTGTTCATTCGTCACAACATACTAGAGATTCACAGCTCCTCTATACACCATATCCCTGATATAGTGATTTTTGATCTCGATATGTGTTGAATTGTCATGGAACAACGGGTTCTTTGACAACTTCACACAACTCTGTTTGTCACAATATATACAAGTAGCATCCAAATGGAGATCAAATAAATTAGACAATAGCTTCCTTAGCCATAATGCCTCACAACTAGCTGAACAAGCTACAACATACTCTGCTTCATCTGTACTCAGTGCCACACAGGACTGCTTCCTACTAAACCAAGAGATAACACCTGATCCCATACTAAAGAAACACCTTGAAGTGCTCTTCCTATCAATGGCACTGCCTGCCCAATATGAATCAACATAACCTTTGAGGTTAATCTTTTGATTTGCCTCATACTTGAGCCCATAATCAACTATACCCTTTAGGTACCTCAGAATATTCTTTGCAGCAATCAAGTGAACATGTCTCAGATCTGTTGGAACTAGCTCAAGGTGTTCACAGCAAAGAAAATATCTAGTTTTGTGTTCATCAGGTACATCAAGGACCCAATCATCTGATGATACATCGTAGCATCAACCACTTTTGATGAAGCATTACTCAATAGCTTCAGGTTCGATGCCATAGATGTGGTTATGGCCTTGCAGTCCATCATCCCAAACCTCTTCACGATCTCTACTACATACTACCCTTGTCTGAGGAATATTCCATCCACATTCTACCACACCTCCATGCCTAGAAAATAGTGCATCATACCGAAGTCCATTTCAAACTTGGCAGAAATCTTTCTCTTCGTATTAGTAATCAACCCAGCCATACCTGTTACAAACATATCATCTACATATAGTAGGAGTATCACTGGATTACCTTCTTCAACCTTGTAGTAAAGGTTGGAATCTGCTTTACTTTTGGTAAAGCCCAAATTGGATAGAAAGCCATCAATTCTATCATACCATGTCTTGGGTTCCTATTTCAAACCATATAGGGATTTCTTCAATTTACACACATGAGTCTCCCTATCATGTGTCTCAAAACCGAGTGGCTAATCCACATACACTTCCTCTTACACTACACCATTCAAGAAAGAAGTCTTGATGTCCATCTGGTGTATCTTCCATTTCATCACTACAGCCAGAGTAAGTACTGATCTGATGGAAGTGTATCTAGCTACAGGTGCAAAAGTTTCTTCATAATCTATTCCTTTTTTATGGGAGAATCCACAAGCCACAAATATTGCTTATATATTTCTATGCTGCTATCTGCACCATGCTTGATCTTGTAGATCCATTTGGAAGTTACAATAGACTTCCCTTTTGGTCTTGGACCAACATCCCAAACATCATTCTTCATGATCAATTGATACTCCTCAATCATAGTATTCTTCCATTCTTTCTTCTCTGTCACTTCTTCATAGTTGGAAGGTTCTTTATCCATAATGTCACATAGTAGGGCTACATAACTGGAACATGACATGGCTATTTTCCTTTCTCTATGATTTTCTTCTAGAGCCCCATATCTTTCTGCACCTTGGATAGATTCTTGTACCCAAGGAGGTTTCCTCTTGTGAGGATTCTTCTCCTAAGGTGGATCTAAAAGTTCTTGAGGTTCTTCTATTTCTTGATCTTCTTCTTGATATTCTTCATTCATGGTTGTGTCATGAATTTTGGGTGCTTCTGTTTCTTGAGGTTCTTCAGTAGGCCTCTTTCTGAATTTGTTGTAAGCAGAGTCTTCGTCAAGTGTTACATCCCTGCTGATATCAATATTGTTGAATCCTGGGAAGTATATTCTATAAGCCTTTGAGCTTTCAGAGTATCCCAAAAATATACCCTCATTTCCTGAAGGATCTAACTTTTTCCTCTTTTACTTTGGAATGTGTATGTACACTGGACAGCCGAATATTCTAAGATGGCTGACTTCTAGTTTCTTGCTGGAAAAGACTTCTTCAGGTGTCTTGTTCTCAAGTACTCTGTGTGGAGTACGGTTCTGTACATACACCGCTGTTCTGGAAGATTCTGCCCATAGATGCATGGGAATATCTTGATAATGAAGCATAGCCCTTGCAGCTTCCATGATCATTCTATTCTTCCTTTCTTCAACCCCATTCTGTTGTAGATTATATGGAGTGGTTAAATCCCTCTTAATCCCTAAATATTTGCATAATTCCTTGAATTCATTTGATGTGAATTCTCCACCATTATCTAATCAAAATGTCTTGATCTTATTTTTAGTGTGGTTCTCAATCAAGGATTTGAATTCTTTGAACTTGCTAAATACCTCATATTTGTTCTTCATAAAGTATATCCATGTCTTCCTAGAAAAATCATCAATAAAAGAAACATAGTATACAGACCCGCTTGATGAACTTGATGACATTGGACTGCATACATCATAGTCAATGATTTCCAAGATTCCTTTTTCCTTTTCTCTCACTACTTGGACATGTCTTCTTTGTGTTCTTTCCTTTTGCACATCCTTTGCGTACTCCATCATGTTTTTCCTGAATTTCTAGAAGACCTTCAACATCTTTGCTTGCAAGTGGTAGTTCTCTGTAGTGCACATGTACAAGCCTTCTATTCTAAAGTTCATTTGGATCTACTATGTCATGGACCAAGGCTTGTTCTAGATGGCACTTCAATTTGTATAGACCTCCCTCTCATTCCCCAATCACTACTGCATCATTAATAGTCTTTCCCTTTGGCCACATGATAACTTTTCCATCTACAAATGCAACCGTCACACCTTTTGCATATAATGCAGATATGGAGAGGAGGTTCTTGTTTTGTCCTGGTACAAACAATACATCTTGCATCTTCATAGAATTTCCAGATTCTAGCTTATAGGAGGATTCCCCACTACCTTTTATTAGATACTGGTAGTCATCCCCAAGTTTCACCTTGTGAGGTGACTCATGTTCAGATAGTTTCACAAAGGATTCTTTGAATCCAGTCATATGTTTGGAAGCACCACTGTCTATAATCCAATCATTGCTTCCATGTGTGATAGTTCTAGTGAGGGCAGAAATCAAGACATATTCTTCATCACTTTCTTTCTTGATTATCTTTGTGGAAGGTCCATCATCTTGTATAGCATGAGCATGATGTCTTCTCTTGTTTCTAGGATAGTGTTTGGCAAAGTATCCTCTTTTATCACATGTATAGCATCTGAATTTAGATAAATATTTTCTAGTGTTATCTTTCTGGTGGAAGTTCTTACCTCTGGAGTCATGAGAGCTTCTTCTGCTTTTATTGGAGTGTACTGTGAGAGCTTGATCTTCACTTCCCATCTTTTCTTCTTGAGCTACTATTCGAGCTTCTTCTTGAGAACATTCTTCCCATAGTCTGCTGAACTTGACTAGCTTATTTATGGCATAGATCCCTTGAATGAAAGAGTCCCATCTCCTAAGGAGACCATTCAAGGTGGTCATCACAATCTCTGCATTCTCCACTTCTTCATCCATTTCTTCAATTTGTTCTTTGATTTGAAAGACTCTTGTAAAGTAAGACTGCATGGTTTCTGCATTCTCGATCTTTACATTCTTCAATTGGTTTCTTAGAGTCATCTTTCGATTTATGTTCTTCCCTTCAAATAGTTTGGTTAGGGAATAAAACATAGCTTTAGGTGTCTTTAGGGAGGACACCTGTGGTATGAGGTGATCCTTGATTGAATCAGCAATAATCCTCTTAGCCATGACCAATTTCTGCTTGTGTAAGGCCTTAGCCTCATCTCCCTCTAGAACTGGAACCTCCTCATTGATATACGATTCCAACTCATTTTCTTCTAGGACCAAGGAGATCCTATACTTCCAGGCTTGGAAGTTATAAGATCCCTCAAGATTTTCATCAAGCTTGGTATGATGAGACATCTTAACTGAGAACCTCAAATGGAAATATAAAAGATTTATATCTTACCAAGTTAAGATGTCGAATTTGAATCTAGAGCTGAAATTCTACAGACTTGCTTTAGGAGCATATTAGGGTTTGACTTTCCCATAGTTTTGTCCAACCAAAAACTTTGATCTTGATCTCTAAACTTTGATTTTGAGGAGGAGATCAATCCAAGCCTATGCTCACTCAAAAATTCCACTTCTATGGAAAGCCCTAATTTTCGGCAGCAATGTTGGGTCAAAAACTGAAAATGCCCAGAATCAGATTCTGCTTTGACGGAAAGATGAGCCCTAGAGAGGAGAGTCAACCCAACATTTTTTGTTGAAGATCTATGGAGAGAGATCCAACAAGTAGGAAGCCCTAGTTTTTGGAGCTACACGGTGTCTTTTTCTTAGGTTAGCTCTGATACCATGTTAGATTTTTATCATTGAAGCTAGCATTATATTAAGATCTTTAACTAAGAGAATAACAAGAACAACAATAACACACAAGAGACAATGAACAAAATGGTTTTCCTCGGGGAAACCATAAACTAGAAAACCCTACCACTTCCTCAGAGATAGAATCAACACCAAAGGTAAAACCCCGAAATAGTAAGATGATCTCCTGACAGTAGTAGTCTCTTTCTTTCTAGTCCCAACAACTTCTTTTCCCTTAGCTATGCACTACAATTGAGTGTAAGAAAGTGTGTGGTAAATAGAGAGGCTCACTCTCTATTTATACTAATTCCTAACTTGACAATAACTCACTAGGGATGACTTCTCTAGGAGAGTCTAATAACTCTAGTGCCCCACAACTATGGGGACTTTAACCCTTGATCAATAGGAGGGTTACCCACAATGACTTGACATGAATTTTTCACATTATAGAAACTCATGTTTGGAACATCGGGGCATTACATGAATTAATTACATTAAAAACACTTCCCAGAGTAAACATCGGGGTACAATACATAAGATATACAAGTGAATAGATTCTGATGTTACAATTACATCAACACAACGTAGCTTGTGTGAAGATGTTGTATTTTCGAGTGAGAGAATTATGGATTCTAATTCTCCTACACCTTGGATCCTAAAACCCTTCAATTATTTTGATAGGAGGGAAGATATGCAGCTGTCCTTATGCATGCATGGCTACTTCAGGATACTACTCGGTAGGGAGGTCGAGCCCTATCATCCAATTGAGAGAAAGAAGTTTCTAAACCATTTAGATGAATATTTGAGTTATCTATGTACTCACATAAACATAGATCTCATCTTCCACCTTGAAGGTTTGAGGACTCCCAGAGAATCTTGGGAGAATCTTGAAGACTTGTTTTGAAAGCAATATGAGCTTCAGGGACAGATTCTGGAAAATGATTTGGTAGCCTTACATCCTAGCAGTTTTGAGATAGTGCAACAATTCTTTACTAAATTCAAGTTTCTTGCACTTCAATGTAGACAGTGCAGAATAGAAAGAAAGGATGTGTAGCATGTGCTCTCCATACTTAGCAAACTAGGCCCTGAGTATTTTGTATTTGTATCAATCTTTCATTTCGAGAGAGGTTCCATTCCTAATTGGAAGATTCACTCACTTGATTCCTTCGTCGAGTCCTTAATACAAGAACAAAAGAAGTTGATCTAGATGGGAGTCATCAAGACTTTCAAAGATCAATCTCTCCTAGTGACAGATTCTAACAAATCACAAGATAAAGGGAAGTCTAAGGAGAAGGAGCATAAAACAGCTGATTTGAAGCCTAAAGAGAATCATAACACTTCTGAAGGAGCTTTGGGCTCTAATAAGAAGAAAATGTTTGAAAAGAGAAAGTGTCCCTATTGTATAAGGGGTTTTCATTCAGAAGACTCCTGCATGAAGAAGACCCTTGACCAGTTGAAATCTCTATGTGTATAGAACAATATTGCTCTTCCAAAAGGTGCAAATATGTGTGTGTTGATATATTTGTAACTTTGGAATGTATTCATTTGTATACCTTATGTATTGTACCCCTATGTACCTATCAAGAGTATCATTAATGTAATCAAGTAATTTCATACCCCGATGTTCCTATTGGGAGAATCAATAATGTAATAAAGTCATGTAAAGTCATAGAGTATAACCCTCCTTATTGATCAAGGGTTCAAGTCCTTGCAGTTGTGGGGCACTAGGGCTATTAGAATCTTCTAGAGAAGTCGGCCCTGGTAAGTAATTATCAAGTGAGGCTGACTTGTTGGACTGGAAATAAATTGAACGAAAGAATATAAATAGAGAGTGAGACTTTCTATTTATAACACACACACTCAATCAACTAGGGCGCATGAGTGAGAGAGAAGGATCTGGGATCAGAGAAAGAGACAAGTGCTGCCAGAAGATCATCTTTGTATTTTCAGTTTTAATTTTACTATTGGTGCTCATTCTATCTCCAAGGAAGTTGTGGGGTTTTCTCTTTTATGGATTCCCCAAGGAAAATATCTTGTTTATATTGTCTCTTGTGATTGATTCGTGTGTATTTTATTCTCTAATTTAATATCCTAAGATCACATTGCTTAAATAATAAAAATCTAACATGGTATCAGAGCTAACCTAAGAAAAGACACTATGCAACTGCAGAAGCTAGGGATTCTTATTTTTGGAGCCCCTCTTCACAATCCACTATCAAAAAGAGGCTAGTCTAACTCTCCATTAAAGGGTGCATCTTTCTGTTGAGGCAAAATTTGATTCCGTGCATTTTCAATGTTTGGTGCAGGAAATTAGGGCTTTTTACAGAAGAGAAACTTTTGAGTGAGCCCAGCATAGGATTTATCTCCTCATCAAAATCAAATTTTAGAGACCAAGGTCAATGTATTTTGGTTGAGAGAAACTCCGGGAAAGGGAAGCCCTAGTTTGACCTTGGGCCTGAAAAAACCCTAAAATACTAAAACTAGTAGTTTTCGTACATTCGTTATATATTAGTATTGAAGAAGTCTCAGGGGCCAAAATTTTCATAGGCCGAAGATAAAATCCTGTTGTACCTTATGTAAAAGAAATTTCCTCAAATTTTCTATATTCAGGGAGATATGATTCCTCTAAATTAGGGTTCCAACCTCTTCTAGGATTGATCCCTAAACAGGACACCTAGGGAGAATTTCTATATATCGGGACACGAAGGTCCAAATGAAATTTCAAAATATTTTCCAAATAGGGAACAAACAGTAATTTCTATGCTAAAAAATTCAGACCCAGAAGGTGAAACAATGACACATGGAAGTCCATACAAGTTCGCTATACTGAACAGTCCTGAATTAAGTCATCGTGGGAAAACTATCATAAGTCCCAATTGGTGAAATAAATTCTGATAAAACCTATGGTTTTAGAAAGAGGATAGATGAGGCTACGTCGATACTAAATTTTATACATAGAAGAGAAGTAATTTCAGAGATACCGTAGAAACAGTATCAGGCATTTCTGCAGAAGAAATTCAAAAACTATGGCTTCCTGTTCCAGGAGCTTCCCTCCATTGTTTTCAGAAAAAGATTGCATTGGACAGCTCGCCTTCAAGAGGCCCATCTTTCTATCCAACAATAATTTTAAAATTCCATGTTTTGAAAATTAGGGTTTCTCTGACAAACCCTATATCATAGAGAACCAGAACCAAGATGGACACCTCAAATCAATAAGATCTAATCTTTTGATATTTACATTTGAGGTTCTCATTTCAAGTTGAATAATCACACCATCTTGATGAAAATCTTGGTGAAGTTGAAAAATTCTGAGCATGGAAGTATAGGATTTCACTGGTTCTTGAAGAAAATGAATTGGACACCTACATAAGTGGAGAGGTTCCAGTTCCAGAGGGAAATGAGGCTAAACCTTTACACAAGAAGAACTTGGTCAAGGCCAAGAAGATCGTTGCTGATTCAATTAAGGATCACCTTATACCAGAAGTGTCTTCTCTAAAGACACATAAAGAGATGTTTTATTCTTGTACCAAGCTATTTGAAGAAAAGAATATAAATCTAATGAAGTGTAGGAACTCTGTAATCCTTCAAGGAATTGACCTGGATCAGTATTTCGGTGAGGAAGGTCTAGAAGACAGAGGGAGATGAGGCTAAGGCTATATCCAAGAGAATCACTCCATATTCTATTAAATATCATCTCATCTCTCATGTGTCATCCCTGAAGACACCAAAAGGAATTTTTCGGTGCTATGACGAAACAATCAAAGAAGAATAAGATACTGTCATAGCCACCTTGAATACCCTCCTAGGATCATGGGATTAATCCATTCGAGGAATGTGTGCTAGAATAAAGTGATTACTTTCAATAGACTCTGGGAAGAGCACACACAAGCTGAATCTCAGCTCATTATAAGAGAAAGAGAAGATGGAAGTAACTGAATACCAAGCTCTCACGATCCAAATAAGATCCCTCAAGCAATGAGGAATATGAAGAACTCAATTCTTGAAGAACCTCTTATCCATATTAAGCATTTGGATAAGAAATGATGTTGAAGAAGATGATGAAGCTGAAACAAGGAGTATACCAACAAAACAAATAAAGATAAGTATTCAATTGTAATTTCATGATATTGTGTTGTTATGGATTTGTTTATATTCAGTTGATGTATTATGCAAGATAGAATGTTTACATTAATGATAGTATACTACTAATATGCATGTCATGGGTAAGTAGCTCATGGTGCTATACAAATATCCATTGCTACTTATCTAGAATGAAGCCTCTTTGCTGACATATTGGATTAGTGCACAATCTCAATGATGTCATGGTGGAGATGGAAGGCATCTAGAAAGTTTCCATGAGATATGGATGAATGTTGNAATCGCACACAATCACCTATAAGAAAAGAAGGTCACGAATTGTTTTGAAGAACAAGTGATGATAGTTCGAGAAATAATCCAAGAATGAAGAATAATATGACGAAAGCAATTATGTGACACTATTGAGTGACATTATTCATGCAGAACCTTCTAGCTATGAAGAAGTAGCCAAGAAGAAAGGGAAGAAGAATACCAGTTCAAGAAGAATGATGTCTAGGATGCACTATTAATACCTGAAGGGAAGTTCATAGTTCCATCATGCAGTAGATGGAAACATCCTAGGTTACAAGGAAAGGTTCATAGCACGAGACCTCTCATTGAAAAAATACATAGACTACGAAGAGACAATTGCATCCACTAGAAAGACACATGACAGGTAGAATCATGTGTGCAAATGAATGAAGGCCTTGTACGAGCTCAGAAGGCACCCATGGGATAACAAATACATGAGGAGCTTGAAGATCACTTAGAGTAATGAAGATATTAACCTTTGCTACAAGGTTGAAGATGAAATCCTATAGAGGATGACAAGCTCACAGATGGGTGCGAAAAGAACAATTTCAAGATAAATGATCTTAGTATCAAGTAACCGTAGCTGGATACAAATAATATTAGTAGCAGAGGAAGCTACTTGTCACTCTAGTACAGAATGTTTCAATGCACAGAGTATGAAAGTAAGAGGGAGAACAATGCTCCGCTTTAGAGGGAGTGACTGTAGAATATCTTGAGGTTCGACATCATATGACATGATGGATAGATTACTAATGGATCTAGTCTTTACTGAGAGTAAATAATATTCCAACCTTTGCTTCAAGGTTGAAGGTGGAAGACCAGTGATGATCCTGTTATATGTTGATGACTTGTTCTTGACAAGAAAAGAGGAACTCATTAAAGTTGCAATAAAGAGACTTGCTACTGAGTTCAAGATAAAAGAATTGGGTATGGGCGTTACTCTCTAGACATGGAGGTGTGGAAAAATGTGGATGGAATCTCTCTAGGACAAGGGAAGTATGCAATAGAAATATTGAATAAGTTAGGGATGATGGACTCCAAGGCCATGAACACATCTATGGCATCGAACCTGAAACTATTGAGTGATACTTCATCAGAGTCAGTTGATGCTACGATGTATCGTCAGATGATTAGGTCATTGATGTACCTGACAAATACGAGACCATATATTTTCTTTGCTGTGAACACATTGAGCTAGTTCCTGACAGATCCTAGAAATGTTCACTTGATTGCTACAAATCATATTCTGAGGTACCTAAAGGGTACAGTTGATTATGGGCTCAAGTATGAGGTGAATCAAAAGATTAACTTGGAAGGTTATGTGGATTCATATTGGGTAGGAAGTTCCATTGATGGGAAGAGAAATTCAGGGTGCTGCTTCGGTATGAGATCAGGTGTGATCTCTTGGTTTAGCAGGAAGTAGCCCTGTATGGAATTGAGTACAGTCGAGGCAAAAGATATTTCCCCTTGCTATGTGTGAGGTAGTTCGTTTCTTTTGAAAGCTATTATTTGATTTGATTGATATGACTTGCATTTTTGTATGATGCAAAGAGGAGCAGTGAAGCTCCAGTTTGTGATCCAGATCAAGATATCTCGAAAGAGGGAGTTCTAGCATAGTCGGTAAGACAATTTGTTTGAGCATAAAATCCTAGCAAAGCTTGTAGGTTGCTTAGACATAAATGGTCTTGTATGTTGTCCTCAAATGTAATCGGTCCAGGAAAATCTTGCAGGCTATCCTTGGATGTAATCATCCTTGATGTGGTTCTATGCTAGAAATGGCCAGAGTGAAGTTCGAGTAATTCAGGGAGAAGCTTGGTGTTCTCCAGATCAAGGTTCCTTCCAAGGGGAAGTGATGAGTCCATGAGCCTTTCTCACATGGTGATAGGATTGGTTCCTTCCATGGTCAGATGTAAGTGCAAATCCCTTCTGACATGGTGAGAGGATTGGTTCATTCCCTAGTCAAATGTAAGTGCGGATCCATTCTGATATGATTGCAGGATTTGTTCCCACATGATCAGATGTAAGTGCAGATCCATTTTGATATGACTGTGGGATTGGCTCCCACATGATATGATGTAAGTGTAGAGCCATTATGATATGATTATGGGATTGGCACCCACATTATCAGATGTAAGTGTAGAATGATTCTGATATGAGTGTGGGATTGGCTCCCACATGATCATATGTAAGTGCAAAGCCATTCTGATATGACTATGGGATTGGCTCCCACATGATCAATTGTAAGTGCAGTTCCTTTCCACAGATGATAGTAGGTGTGTCCTATCATGCTTTTGGTTGTAAGTGATGGCCCTTTTCACAGATGGTAGTAGGTGTGTCCTACCATGCTAGTGATTGTAAGTGTTGGGCCTTTTCATAGATGGTAGTAGGTGTGTCCTACCATGCTGGTGATTGTAAGTGCCAGGACTTTTCACAGATGATAGTAGGTGTGTCATATCATGCTAGTTAATATAAGTGTTGGGCCTTTATGACATGGTTCTTGGATTTGTTCCTCCCATGGTTAGATGTGAGTACTGGGTGGGACTTTTTGACATTGTTCTTGGATGTGTTCCTCCCATGGTCAGATGTGAGTGTCAGGCCTTTCTGACATGGTTCTTGGATGTGTTCCTCCAGTGATCAGATATAAGTGCTGAAGAATATGAAGACCTACACGGATGCTAGGCATAAAACCGACATGAAAAATAGCTTTCTCTGTAGAACTTCATGTGACGAGTAGAATTGAGATATAGCACCATTTGATCGAGATAGAAGTGATGATCCCATGATGATCCAAACTTGATGATGATCCAGTGATGATCCATATTTGATGATGATCTAGAGAAGAATACTTGTGCCCATGAATTGTGTCGAGAGAATACCTTCCTAGTTAAGAGGGAGTGTTGATGTATTTGTAACTTCAGAATGTATTCATTTGTATACCTTATGTATTGTACCCTAATGTTCCTATCGCGAGTATCATTAATGTAATCAAGTCATGTCATATCTCGATGTTCCTATTGGGAGAATCAGTAATGTAATCAAGTCATGTAAAGTCATAGAGTATAACCCTCCTTATTGATCATGAGTTAAAGTCCCCGCAGTTGTGGGTCACTAGGGTTATTAGACTCTTCTAGAGAAGTTGGCCCTGGTAGGTAATTGTCAAGTAAGGTTGACTTGTTGGAATGGAAATAAAGTGAACGAAAGAATATAAATAGAGAGAGAGAGAGAGAGACTTTATATTTATAACACACACACTCACTCAACTGGGGCACATGAGTGAGGGAGAAGGAGCTGGGATCAGAGAAAGAGACAACTACTATCAAAATATCATCTTCATATTTTCGGTTTTACTTTTGGTATTGGTGCTCATTCTATCTCTGATGAATTTGCAAGGTTTTCTCCTTTATGGTTTCCCAAAGGAAAATCTCTTGTGTCTATTCTCTTTTGATTGAATGATGTTAATTCTATTCTCTCAGTTAATATCCTAAGATCACATTGCTTAAATAATAAAAATATAACAGTGTGATGATGAAGAGAAGACTGAAGAACATGAGAGATGCTTTCATGCAAGCCTCACTTCATCGAGGACTTATTTGATAGATTCTAGAGCATCCAACCACATGGTTTCCTTCAATAAATACTTCATCACTTTCCCTCTATCAGGAGGACCTAGTAGTAATATGGATATGACTCTAAAATCCAAGCTACTGACATAGGTTCATATAAAATCCAACATGTTGTTTTCATTCCCTCTTCTACAACAAATTAAATTGTTGAAAATGAAGAAGAAGCAGAATTTTCCACACAGTCATTTCAAATTGAAGAAAGACTCCTTGAATTTACTCATTCTCTTGCTGCTCCGAAAGTGTATGAGATCCCTAATATCTCATCTCTTCACATGGCTGATCCATAATAATACATTTGAATATCTATTTTTTAAGAAAAACTTTCTTTCCATTCTTTACAAAACTTTTCCAGTGATTCTTCTATTTTAAATTTTGTGCATAGTTTACCAATGATTGTTTCAGAAAAGGATGAGGAATCAGATTCATCTATCTCTAATGATGTTTCTGCTGTGAAGATAAGTAATACCATGGATATTTTGGAAATAATATCAGATTGTAGGAGTGATCCACTCACTCTCATTGATCTAGATCTTCCAGTAAATTGCTACATGATTGCATGCACCAATTTTCAGAATTTTGAAGGAGAAAACTATGCATCTACCATCTCGGTGGAGCACACCATTGGATCTGATATGAACCTATTTGGATATGATATGATATTATTTGTATATGATCTGATATTATTTGGTTCAGGTTTTAAGTTTCAAGAGATTTCAGTAATGATTGTAGCTTCTCTCCTCAATTTTGGTGAGAAAAATCAAGTACCGCAAGTCTCCTTCAAAGTTGTTGCTGGGGATTTGATATCATTCCTCACTCTTGGACCTGATATAAACCTACTTGGATATGATTTATTTGTATCTGAGCTGATATTATTTGGTTCAATTTTTAAGTTTCAATAGCTTTGAATAATTCTTGTAGCTACTCTCATCAATTTTGGTGTGAATAATCAAGTACCGCAAGTCTTCTTCAAACTTTTTGCTGGGGATTTGATCTTAGTTTCCTCTTATGAGTTTTCTGATATTATATTTTGTGAATAATTGGTTATTTCTGAAGCTATATCAGATTATCGATCTCAATAATTCGCTCTCCATAGTCCTAGGGATTCTATATCTATCTATTTGGTCACATGCTCATCTTCTCACCGAACTAGTAAAGATGGAAACATTATGCATTCACCTGGACACTTGCTCCTAACACCCGAGGCTGATTTTACCTCACATGGTTCGATGCTAAATGTTACAATATATCAATATCTTGGGGGTTCCTCACATGGTTTGAAGTCTCAAGAACTTTTTCTCTCTTATTAGTTGATTTCAGTTGCTCTACAAGGGTCCAAGTTTCATCAAGCATATGTCTATATTTTTTATACAATTGAGCATATTACTCTTCTTCCAAAGAGGAAAAATCATCCAAACATAGCCATTAGTTTGGAGAGGTTCCATGCAAATATTCATCATGTTTTTGCACAGAATAACCATACTGCTGCATAGAGACACAATTTCGCAGCAGTTTTTGACAAGTTATTTTTCTACGAAGGAAACTTCTTTCTTATAAAGATAGATTGTATTTTCCTGTTTCCTACTTATTTTCATGGGAGGGTTTTCCCATGAGTTTTTCCCTTGTTTCCTCAATTTATTAACCAACATTTTTTATATTTTAGATTGTGCATGGGTGACTTTTGGCCTTGTTTCCAGGTCCCATAGTTGTCGAAGTTAGGATTCAGGGGGGCTGTTAGGATTAATAATCCTCCCTTGACCAAGTTGTCTATTAGATTATTTTAGCCTAAATTAGGAGTTTTATTTAATTATTTGGGTCCACTTGTACCATTGGGTCCACTTGGCCTAATGGGGCCACATGTACTAGTTACTAGAGTATGGGGAACACTGATAGAGGATAACTACCACTGACTGCACTTGTATGCATCAATTTAGGCACCTCCTAGGATGTTTCCTACATTTTATGAGCCACTAGGAGTCCCAACACCAACCTCCTTCAGTCAGTTGGATTTGGAAGTTGATAAGCTTAGTTATTTTCCAGTTACATTCAGTTATATCAAAATCAGTTCAATTAGCACTAGTTATGCATGGTTACATGTGGATAAGGAGCCTTTTCTCACCTACGACTTCAGTTAGACTAAGTTAACTAATTATTACTGATTGTGTTACTTGATTAGAAATATGGAGTTAACCACTTGGACTCTGATAGTGATTGAGACATATTCAGTTAGCTATGTAGTCAGATACAGTCACTTCCAACTAGGAGATTCAAATTCATCCCTAATGATTTGAATTGTTTTCCTATGTAGCACTATTGTAACACCATATTCTTTAATGAAGATAATACTGTAATTCTCCAAGCAATACTTGTATGTTTCCTGTGAGATTTGATTTGTTTAGTTTGTATAATTCATTCCTATTCACTGCATCAATAATTTGGACTCATTGCTTGATGATCTAAATGGTACAACAATTCTAACACATATATGATATATTACTAATGTTATATCTTTTTGTCTTTCATTGAGATCTTAGATATGATATCAACTTCTTCTACTATTACTATTCTTTTTTTGAGTACTTTAATGCCTATTGTAGCTCATTGTTTCTAGGACATGGTGGACATGAATGATATTGATGTATGGTTTTTCTTTTCCACAAAAATGGCATAATTTTATTGTATTGTAGTACTACATATAACATGAAAACTATGCCATACTATTCTTCTTTGCAGGTCCTCGATCTTATAGACCTAATTGATGAGGTTTCTATACAAAATATTCAGATATACAAAGTCATAGGTTTCTAATCAAAATATATCTTCTGGTGTTGTTTGAGATGCCCAGTAGTTGTACATAAGGCATGGAGTCCATATCCAAAAGCGATGACTCTTTTGAAGGATACACCAGGGAAAGCAGTATGTTCGAGGCATCATGAAGATTGGAGCTTGAATCACAAGGTTATATTTTTTCTATTCTTCATTTTGGTGGATTAATATTATTTTTAATCATTTTTAGTCTATAATTAATTTGATTTTTATTTTTACTATGGTACAATAATCGACGATAGTAGTAGGTCAATTCAAAATAACATTATTTTCAAAGGCCCATACTATTTTGTGGTAGAATACTTTCCTAGAAAATTTTAAGATGTTTATGTTGGTCCTTTATTTGGATTTATCTTCACAAATTTATGTCTACATTTGGTGGATGAATGTCTACACCAATAAAATTTACATATACATCAATGTTTTGTAGTTTAGTTTTCTTAGATAATTCTTCTATGTAATTTTAAACCTAATCAACTTGACAATTTTTCTCTACCTCGCAATGGCCTTAGTCACATCCGAGTCTAATCCACATAATTTTAGTTTGGAGGTCTCACTTTATCTTAGTTTAGTTTATCCTAGCTACTTCAATTCTCATGTTTTCCATTTTTTGTTTCCTACTTTTATCTTGCATCCAGAAAGTACAAGTGCATTGTGATCTAAATTGGGAAACCTTGACTTATATAAATACCTGATGCTCTATACTTACCATATCATACTGAACCATTAAGAGAAAAGGGAGGCTAATTAATTCAACCAAAATGGTGTGTCATGTCCCTCCCTTCAAGGGACCTTGAATGTGTTGACCTTGACAAACACCTAGGGGGACAAAAGATGAATTAATTAATTTTCCTAGGGAATTTTGCTAATTTCATAGTTAGGAGGCATGTACTAAGTTTGTTTCCATTTTTGGATTATTTTTATGTCATTATTTAATTAATATGAAAATAATACATGTGGAATTGAGTTTCCATGTCAGGGGTGTTATAGCTGATTTTACCACTCCATGTGAATCACACTTGTATGGATTTTCGCCTGTCCCTTTGCAGACTCCTTGGACCCCTTGGACCATTTTTTGTCCTTTGACGTTCCCTTGACCATCCTTAAAAACATGTGAAAAATGATACACAGGACTTTTAAACCTCTAATCACGTATATATGTGGGGTTGACCACTAAAACTGTGTACATCGGGATGTGTACAAAATCCAAATCCTTTTGGACTTTTCCTTGACATGGATCCGACTCACTTGACTCCTGGCCTTCCATATGCCTTGAGATTGCTCGGATTCAACCTTTCATTTTCCCTTTGAAAAGCTATATAAGGAACTATTTGGTACATTGAAGGCATAAGAGAGAATTGAGAGCAAAGAAACAATAGTCCATTGTTGGCGGAACTTATTCTTGAGTCTGCATCCCTTTGTCCCTTGGAGCACTTTTGTGGTCTTCCCAAGCTTGCCTTTTGCTTGTGAGCTTGCTATCAAGAGATGGAGGATTGAAGTGGTGGAGGCCCAAGTGGGGGATTCAGTTTCTTCGATTCCCAGATGTGTCAACAGAGGTTGTATCCATTGTAATATTTGATTTTATAATAATAGAAATATCTTTTCCTGTCCAATATTCTATATTTGAATGAATATTTTATCCATTGGATGATTTCAAATGCTTATACATTGTTGATTATATATGCTAGAATAGATATAACACCAATATATATAGTATGCTTGCATTGTTTACTTGTTGTTGAGGAAGTAATCTATCAATTCAAGCTGAAGTTGGAAAGCTCAATGGGGATCTACTTCAACCGTCCGGAATAAGGTATGAGGTCCGATCCTTTAGCATTAGGTGTTTAATTTGTTTTGCATATTGGAAAGGATTAATTTCTAGAGTCAAGATGTCTATTGTGGTACCCCAAGCCATAAGAATTTCTCTCCGTAACAGAATTCACGACTCTACTGGGGAGTTCCTAGTAGTTGTCCTTTGGGGGTTTTCTATCAGCATTCAATGACTTTGATTTTCTCTTTCTCTCTTGTTACTGTGTCAAGTCTAGGGGCATGTTTTCCTGGTAGTGTCTGATTGGTGTGAGGTTTGTCTCAGCTTGTCTATTTGCCTTGATTTTTATGCACTTTTCTTCCTGTACGCAAGTTTCAAGCTCACAATCGCGTATACATGTGGATTTCTCTGCTGTTTCCATGTATACACGTGGGTGCCCTTAGTTTTTCCTTTTAGAGGAAGCTAAAAGGTTGCTGGGTGAAGTTTGATGAGTGCTAAGTCTCCTTTGATACTGCCAGAGTCTGTATACACCTCTGTTTCTGACCAGAGACATTTTTTTTAGGGTAAATTTCTTTTTTAAGAAGGTTCTTGTCATGACATTTTTTATTTTTTGTTTGGGATTAGTGCATTAGATTTAGTTTACCTTAGTGCTTTGCTTGAGTACTGCTTGAGTGTGCTTGCAGAGTCTGGGGATTGTAGAATCATTCTTTTTCTTTTTGTATCTCATTTTATTTCAAAAAATCCAAAAATATTTGCTTATCATCATGCATTGCATCTTGCATTTTGCATAGTACTTGCACTAGATTTTCTTTGGAGTATTAGTCAAGAGTTCATATAGGAAAGATTGCATTTATCATTTGAATAAAATTGTGCATTTCACGTAGTAGCATACCATGTTTTCATGGACACAATGCATTTGCATTGATTGTTAGGTGTGCATTTTACTTCATGTTGTGTCATAACACCATTAGTTGCATGGCCATATCCCTCTTTTGAGTAATAAAGCCAATTAAAATCAACGCTTAATTAAAATGAACTACACTATTTTATTTAATAGGGTTCACCAGCAAGATTAGGTTTTAGGGTCTTGGAATAGTTCATTGTGAGTAAATTCTCCAAGACCACTGAACAACAACATGTATGTGTTTGTCCAGGTGAGTGTGTGAAATCCTTGGTATAGCCGGTGTTTCTTAGGATCCACCTCTCAAAAGGGAGTTAAGCACGAGGAAGTGTGAGTGGTTATTGATTGGGATGACCCCTAGTCATAACTGAGTAGCATCGTAGATATTTCTAGGATTGTATTCATATCTGGGGGCTCTTTTGAGAGTTTCGGGCTTTGCTACCCTACCCATACGGTCAATCTCACCTGCGACTGTCCGCCTGAGCATTGATTATATTGAGGTGACCTTAATGGCCTTACCTAGGATATCAAGGGGGTACTTTGTAGGGGTTATTCTGCAGGTGTCCCGGCCAAGTTGGGGTCAGAAATCACAGTCGCTTTACATGTTGAAGTTGAGGGCCACAATAATTGGTTATGTACCTCTGCTTGTTGTGTATGGGAGTCTGAAGCATCTCCTAGGCAACACATACCTGCTTCATTCAGGAGCTCACTTATCCTACCCTTGATTGCTTGCATTTGGCTTTAGATTTTATTGGTGATTGCTCTGTGCACGATAGCTTTCCTAGGGTTTGCATAGATAGAAAGTATTTTCTATTTTTTGATTCATTGTGGATTTGGGTCCAGCTCCTCCTCGTTCTCATCATTTAGTAGGGCTTCTACCTTCTATGTCTCCTCCTCCTTTGGGAGAGAGAAATAGATAGTCCATGTGGACTACTTCACACATTAATTCACACACCATGGGAGACCATATAGAAGGTATTCCTGAACCACCTTCTCCCATTCATGTGGAAGATGGGGAGTTTACTCCTACCTATGATCCTTCACCCGACTTGACTGAGTTAGGTCCTATGATTTCTGAGACAGGAACCTTTCATGATAGACCTACTCACTCTAGGGTTGATTCCCCATTGATGCATTACCAGTATGGAATGCCGGAGGATGCCGAGACTCATTTTGAACCTACGAGCACTAGTTATGGTAGTTATGGTATGTCTGGTTTTCCCACATATGATTTGGCATTTCATGTCGAGTCTGAGTTCAAGCCTAACACTATGCCTAGGGGCACTCTCATTCCTTACCATGTGGAGAGGTTTGGGAGCAGTAGTCACATTGCACCTTCCATCCTGGTGGTGGAAGCTACATCACATATTCCTCCTAGGTCTAGGGTTAGTGATCCTATTAGGATACCAGATCCAAGATGAGTGACTATAGGGAATAGTACATACTTAGTTACACATATCCCTTTGTCCTCTATCCTTAGTTCTTCGAATTTTCACCCTCCAACTCATTCACATGGTCCTTCAGGCCGAAACGTTGCTACGAGTCATGCCCGTATTGCGATTACTATACTGGCAGTATCTCAGCTCCATGCACCACTCGTTGTTTCGGGAGGTCATGCTCATACTTATAGAGGTCGCATTCCTACTTCCAGAATGTATATTCCTACTTCTGGAGTGTATGCTCGTACTTACGGAATGTCTCATCGAACATCTCATGTGATGACTTATGGAACCTATTATGGGATACAGTATGGATAGGCTTCTTCACCTTATGGGGGTGGGTATCAAAAACCTACTTACTCTCCAAATTACGGCTTTGTAGCTCCAAATAATCAAGGTCCACCACATTATGGTGCTTCCATGCCATCCTATATGGGTCAAATGGGAGGAGGGCACTATGGCCAAGACCATGGTGGTAATCATACCTATGTGAATCAGAACTATCAGGGGGCGGTCCATTGACCTCATCATCCTAGGCTCCCTTTCCTCGCAACACTGAATCTTCCTAACTTGTCGATATTGACGAACGATCCTGTATCTCATGACCCGGCTTGTCCGGCTGTCCCTACTAAGCTTCCCTTGGACATACCCAAGTTCGGGGGAAAACCGAGAGAAGATCCGAGCGAACACGTTACTACTTTTCACTTATGGTGCTCTTTGAATTCCTTACATCACAACTAAATGTATTTCAGACTATTTCAATGCACCCTTATAGGGCCTTCCATAAAATGGTATATAGAGCTACCTAAGGGGGCATTCGCTTTGTTCGATGACCTAGCGATGAATTTTCTTAACCACTTCTAGCTACCAGTACGTTATGATGTTGGTACTAAAATCTTGTTGACATTTCGACAGGATAACGCCACACATATCTCGGATCACATCCAAGAGTGGAGTAGACAAAAGAGGTTAATTAAAGCCTTTATACCACCGAAATTCCTCCTCGAATGGTTCCTTAAGTCGTTATTTCCATATATAGCGAAGGATGTTTCTACATCCGGAGTGAAAAATGAGGAACAAGTGATTTTTAGGGTGTAGGAACTAGACTTGATTTATGATCAGTCCAGTTTGTGATATGAGATCATTCCCAATGCTCCGCATTCTAGTTTCGACCCCAAGGTTAAACCTGGACCACATGCCAATGGAATTGTGCATTGTGTGAGTGATAAACCTACGAATTCATTTGCAAAACAAGTTAGTCAATTATCACACAACCAATATGCTTTGGGACAAGCCACAGCTTCATCTCAACCTGCCCAAATGGCGAGTGTGCTTTCAGTACAATCGTTAGACCAGAAGGGTAACTAGCAGTCCGGACAGAATAAAAAGAAGGGTAAGAATAATCGTAAGGGTGGGAATAGGAACGCAAATGCTAATAATAATGGCAAGAATGCCTGTGATGCTAGGGAGGACAAGCAAGCTAAACGTAAGGTTAAATTCCCTTGCAAGTTGTGTAAGGATGATCACCTTACTTACTTGTGCCCTCGTATCGATGAAGCCTCGAGATTCTTGGCACATGGCATAGCTATGCTAACTAACCCTTTACCTCATAATCAAAATATGAACTCGAGGACCCATGATCAGTCTGGTGGTGATCAAGATCCACTGGAGGGTAGTGGTTGTGGTTGCATTAACATGGTACATGCTGCAAAAGTTGTGACCCATGCGAAGGACTATGGTTCGTCACAACCCATCCCAGGAAAGGAACCTGATCCACCAAGGTCTCCTTTGCGTATTGAGAATCCTATGGATAAACCTGAAGCTGCACCTTGCATTCCTAAGGGATTCCTTAAGCATTCGGGGCACAATCCTCATGCCTGAGCCACCCAAAGCTATTTAGTTGTCAAGGATTTGGGCCACACTCCTTGTGCGATGTTTGCATTGGAAGTGCTTCAGAGTTGTCCTTCGCAAAGGAAGGCTTTGGTTTCTGCCCTTGGTGTGAATGATGATGATTCTTCCTCCGTGATTAAACTTGAAACCACAGGACTTCAGCCTCGCTTGCCTTACTATGTGTCTCTTTAGATTCACATAGAATGTCTTAACATGGCTGTCAAGCACACCATGATTGACGAAGGTGCTGCCACTTTTGTGATGTCTTTATCGTGTTCAAAGGGTTTAGGTTCCCCTGAGCTGTCTAAATCAGCGACCATGTTACTGTGTTTGATGGGAGATCATTTACGCCGCACGAGATCCTTCCTTCCCTTAAGGTCCGTTTGGGAGGGAAGACCGTTGCGATAGAGGTCTAGGTGGTTGATGCGTCCCTTGACTACAATCTCTTACTGGGTAGGAATTTGATTTATAGTATGCAAGCCGTTGCTTCTTCCCTATTTCACGTTGTATGTTTTCCATTAAATAGGAAGATAATCACGATTGATCAAATGACATTCAAGAATCCGTCTGTTACCACATATTTGGGAGCTTCAATCCTGATCGTTAAACACTCTCAGCCGGCAACTGGGAGTGTGGGTGTAGGCATTTATCCATCCCTCATGGGAAGCTTTAGTTGTCCTGCACCAATCCTTATGATAGGGTCTAGTTCTGGTGAGGCTTCGACATCTATGAGATTGGTGTCTTTTTGCACGAGTCATATGGAAGACCCTTGGGTTCTTCCTACATCGCCTACTCTGAGTAAGCCCATCATGACAAGCGTGTTGTTGCCTTCAACTATGATAGCTTATCAAGCCAATCTTGAGTCCGTTGTAGAGCCTAGTCCTTCCTCTTCACGGACATAGGAGGAGGACCCTTATGTGCTGCTAGCATGGGAAGTGTAGTCTTCTCATCCACATGACTGCCTTGATACTATTTTTCCTTCAGATGAAGTGATTATTGAGGCCATGTCAGGAGTTGAGCCAACATGGGAGGAACTCTATCATAGATCTTACTTTCTTCCTAAGCTTGACTACTTGGAGCGTGAGGACTTTAGGGCAGTTCTTAGTGAGAGAATTGGTAGTCCTATGGTTCCATTAAGCTCTCCTGGTCTGATGGCTAATGGAAACATGGATAACATATCTTCAATGATTCCTATCAATATCTCTCGCAATCCTGGCAGGATAGAGAATGTCTATATTGGGGCAGAATGTTCCCATGCTATGATTCTAGAATACACCGAGCTATTCAAATAATTCCATGATATCTTTGCTTGGTCTTATGACGAAATGCCAGGAATCGACCCTCAAATTGTCAAACATGAGATTAAGACTTATCCCAACACTAAGCCTGTTCGACAACATTTACATGCAGTGAATCCTAGGAAAGCACCGGCCATTGAGGCAGAGATTGAGAAACTGTTGAAAGCCAGTTTTATCTATCTCATTCCCTTAACGCAGTGGCTTTCAAACCCCATTCTGGTGGATAAGAAGCAGGGAGTGATCTGCATATGTACTAATTTCCATGATTTGAATCATGCCTGTCCTAAGGACAATTTCCCCACACCATTTATTAATCAGATTTTGTATGAGTGTGTGGGTAGTGAGGTTTTTTCCTTTATGGATGGCTTTTCCAGATATAATCAGATACAAATTAAACCTGAGGACCAACATAAGACTGCATTTATTTGTCCTTGGGGAACATTTGCATATCAAAAAATTCCTTTTGGCCTTAAGAATGTCGGAGCTACTTTTTAGCAGGAAATGACCTTGATCTTCCATGATCTTAAGTCTATTATTGAAGTATTTTTGGATGACCTTGCTGCTCATTCTCATATGAGAATGCGTCATTCCTATCACTTGAGATTGGTATTAAAAAGATGCTGCCATTATTTGGTTAGGATAAATCCTCATAAGTGCATCTTTTGTGTGAAGTCAGGTCGCTTGTTAGGATTCATCATTTTCGAAGAGGGTATAAGAGTTGACCCTTTGAAGGTCGAGGAAATACTTCAGTTGTCTCCCCCAAAAAATATTCATCATCTTCAATGTTTGCAAGGCATGGAAAATTTCTTACGAAGATTTGTTGTTAATTTTTCCAATTTGACTAGATTGAAGAAGGACACCACCTTTTGTTGGGATGAGCAAGCCCAGGATTCCTTTGATGCACTCAAGCGAGCCCTAGCATCAACCCTGGTGATTAGTCCCCCAGACTATAGCCGTGATTTTCTACTTTATGTGGCCACGTCCATGGAGATGATTGGGATGGTTTTGGTTCAAGAGGATGAGGAGCTCCAAGAGCATGTCATATACTATCTAAGCCGGAACCTTATTGATGCAGAGATTCGTTATTCTCATGTTGAGAAGCTTGCCTTAGCTACCGTACATGCGGTTCAACGGTTGAGACATTATATTCTCCTTCGCCTGACCTTGGTTGTAGCCCATGTCAATCCGTTTCAATTCATCCTCACTCAAAGAATGATTGGGGGGAAATATATAAAATGGATTGTCATCCTGCAAGGATTGGATCTCAAAATTGTTTTGACAAAATCGAAGAAATCATTAATTTTTGCAGAGCTTATATCGGATTTCCCAAGCAAGGCTGAGGAGTTATTTTGTGAAGATATGTTTATCGATGAGCACATATTCTTAATCTCAACTTTAGACCCATGGTATGGGGATATCATTATATATCTACAAACATTGAAGGTCCCTACTCACCTCTCACGGGATGAACGATGACGATTACGTCATGTGTCTAAGAATTACCTCATAGTGGATAACACTTTGTACCACCATGGGGTAGATTCCATTTTACGATGTTGTTTAACCCATGAAGAGCCTGAGGTACTGCTGAATGATTGCCATGAAGGGGCATGTGGTGGTCATTTATCTGGGTTTTCTACAGCCCAAAAAATCTTAAGAGCGGGTTATTTCTGGCCGTCGATCTTTAAGGATTGTGTGGATGCGGTCAAGAGGTGCCACCCTTGCCAGGTGTTCACATGTAATATGTGCTTGAAAACTACCCTGTTACATCCCATTATCACTGCTGGTCCCTTCACTAAGTGGGGGTTTGATTTTATGGATTGTAACCCAGCTTCGGCTGGGGAGCATCATCATATCATAGTGGCTGTTGATTACTTCATGAAATGGGCTGAGGCTATGCCTACAGTTAAATCCAATGGTGAGACAGCTATGCACTTCATATTCAACCAGATTATTATTCAATTTAGGATTCCAAAAGAGCTTGTCACTGACCATGGATCACACTTTTAGAATCGTATGATGGAAGAGTTCACATCAAAGTTAGGGCACAAGCAAGAACATTGCTCCTCTTACTACCCTCAAGCGAATGGACAGGTAGAAGCAGTGAACAAATCACTAAAATCAATTCTCCAACGAGCCATCACACAGAGCAAGAATAATTGGCACATCATGTTATATCCTGCTTTGTGGGCGTATATAACCACTGTTAAGACTGCCATGGGTTTTTCTCCATATCAACTTGTACATGGAGTGGAGTCGATATTGCTAGTTGAATGCAAGATTCCTTCTTTGAATCTAGCCATAGAACTCTTACCATTCACTTCACTATTGGAGGATCATTTGTTCCACCTTGAGCAACTTGATGAGTAGCGTCGAGATTCCTTGGTGGTTCTAGAGGTAAATAAACGTCGCGTAAAGGTCCAGTACGATAAGTCTATCCATCCAAGGAGGTTTAGTGAGGAATACTTGGTCCATTTGTGGGATCAACCAAAAGAACCTTTGGGGGCATGAAATTTTAACCCCCTGTGGCGTGGTCCTTATGTCATCAAATATGTGTTAGAGAAGGGCGCTTATGAGTTAGTGGATGATGAGAGAACGGCCTTGGCGGAGCCTAGAAATGGGCTCTATCTCAAGAAGTACTATGCATGATTGTCAGCTAAGGCTGGTTATTGTATATTATTGTATAGTTTTGCATAGTTAGGTCTTTTTTATCGTGATCGGGTTTGTGATTAGTTTCTGTTTCTTTTAGCAAATGTCAATGGAATCTTCCACCTACATAGGATTCGGGGATGGTGCGAGCCGTCACACTCAACACTCAGCCTCTACTACTTGGGTGATTTATACTCCTATGCGTCAGGTACTGTCTTCAGGAGGTGTATGTCTATGACCATATTCCAACAATGTTGCTGAATATAGTGTCGTTATTGAGCTTTTACGGGATGCCATTTCACATGGCGTTCTTTCTCTTGAGGTACGTCTTGATTCGGAGTTAGTAGTGTCATAGCTTAATGGTTTGTACCATGTTAGAGATCCAACATTATTAAGAATATTCTTATGTGTGAGATTATTAGAATGGAAATTTGACAATATAACATACATACATATTCCAAGAATTAATAATCAAGTTGCTGACTCATATGCTAACTACGTGTTAGATTGGCATTTGTTTCATACAAAATAAATTCTTCACAAACACATATTTTTACACATGTAAATAAATAAACCAATCATCATAAGAGTTTTTATAAACATCCAAACTGTGATAATACATAGTGTCATGATACAAAAATGGAGCTCTCGAGCCACCAAAATATAATACATGGTAATACAAAATGTGTCACTCCCAGGTCTCTAATCCTGTGGAGGAGGAGGGGGGCTGTGATCATGGAAGGTCACTACGGATCTAGCTAGCCATCAGAATAATCGCACCCATGCTGATGGTACACCCACCACCTAGCGCTGCATAGCCTCAGGCAAGTTCTCGACTTGTGCCATGGGAAATCTGTGTGTCAACCTAACAAAGTTGGTATGAATGCTTTGGAGCATCCGCTCCACATCCACAACCGTGATATCATCTCCTATTCCCCTCCGTCTATGATGAGGGAAGCCTTCAGGCCATTGTGGTCCCACATCTGCATGCAAATGGTAGATGTCACTATATATTGTCACCCAAAAACATGTCTTTTGATTTCATATAATTAGAAAACACAAAAAAATTAAATGACTAAAAAATTTAAAAAGAGGGTCGAGATTCGTTACCTATATCACCATATGCCGATCCTGGTGGTAGCAGCATGTCTGGGTCCCCTTGGAAATCTATCCCTGCATAGGGGTAGTCATTGATGGAAACCATCTGTCGTTGCCACCATGAAAAGAAATCAGCTGGATAGGGGTTGGCCACCCTACCTCCCCCTAGTCTACACATAGCATCTTCCCCACGCCATTGGGCCAGATCTTGAACCCCTTGAAGAGGAACGTCAACTTTGGGGCTCAATCCTGGAACACACTTGAAGAAAAACATGCTCAATATGCTGCTGAACTTGAAGTTCCGCACTCTTCCTGCCTTACACTCATTGAGCTGATGTTTCATGTTGCTCAGTAGTGTAGTGCTCCAGTCATAGACCATGGGTTGCATGCACTCCATTGCATAGAACATCAGAGGCGGCGAGGCCTAGTGGAGTGAAGCCAAGCCTGCTATCCTACCCAATGTCAATAGAGTGGCCTTTAGGCCTAGCACCTGTATAGAGTTGGTTGGGACCTGACTCCCCACATTCTCTATGTGTGGATAGCAGTACACTATAATGTACTCATCAATAGTTAGGCCACCTCTGGGCCCACCACAAGAACGGAGGTTCACTACTTCCCCCCGTCAGGAAAGTCCAGTAATAAAGTATATGTCCTCCACTTCTATGGTGAGGGACATCCCATCTATCTGGAAGGACTCAGATTCTAGATCCCAATAATCCACCCACATCTACAATAGTCTTGGTTTGGCCCTCAAGCAGCCAAGACACCAAAACTTGTAGAGTCCACATGCACGTAGCGCTTGTTGAGCCATTAGATCAGCCCCTACTGCCTCCTCTACATCACCATGTTCATGATCTCTCCACTCTAGGACCATCCTACACAAAAAATTGCAAGTTTTCACATTAGATTTCTCAAAAATCCTTATGCACGGCCGCATACGCAACTGTTTTACAAACAGCTACATATGTACACAGGTTTGGGGGCATTTTCCGCGTACAGCCAGCCCTATACGTGGAAAAACCCTTGATTTTCATGTGGGCCACAGTGCCTTTTTTGGTTTAGACTAGAAACCTCAAATGACCATGGAATTTCATAAAATTTGCATTGAAATGGAAGAGAAGAGCATGGGTAAGTACCTGAAAGAAACAATAGTGGATTTCGCTGGCTGGATCTCTTGGAATTTGCTATTGAAAATCTGAGCTTAATTGGGTAAAAATTTCAAATGTTTTATAATATTTTGAAATATTTACTATTTATAGAAATTTTTCAAATTTTCGAAATTTTTTTACCTTGTTTCCTATAGTTTGGACTATTTCTAATCATTTTGGATCGTTTTTGACCTAATTTATGATGTACGAGACCTTTTTGAGTGTCATTTTAGCTGTTAGATTGACCCATTCATGCCGATTTCAGGTATCATGTTTAAACTGGCATATAGGTTAGGTTTCATCACCATTTTCATTTTGCATGACCTTATGATTATTTCATCATAGCCTTAGGTACGAACCCACTCTATTATGTCATGGAACCTTCTTGCTGTTTTAGAAGTGGCATGATATGAGTGGTAGAGCTTGACCTTACATGGGTACCCTAGTTAGCGCCTTATTTACATTTGGTGCCCATGCTGACGTTTTGTCTTTTAGGGTGTGGGATTCCATTGTATATTATTTCCATGACATTTCGCAAGAGACTCATACTCCTCTTCATCTTTTTGCTGCCCTATGTCCCTCAAGACTCCCATATGTCAAGTTGTAATTGCATTATCATGAGCTTTTCCTGCCTTATTGAGCTTTATGACGGCTTCCCTAACACTACTTTTCAGCCATATTGCTTGAGCTTGTCTCATGTCTAGCCATGTAGAGCCATTTTATATATCCTTTGCAGCTTGATTCCCTTTTTACCGGGAGGGGATTTTCCCCCGAGTGTCGATATCCTACACATGTGTCCTTCCATTCAGCATAGGTATGTTCCACTGCTTGGAACTAGTTTGTTTGCCCCTTTGACACTCATCTCCTTTGATTCTATAACTATAAAGCCATTTTATTCTTTTTCAAGCTTTTTAAATAATTGAAAAAGTCCAAAAAAATAAAAAAACCAAAAATTCGGACAAGGAAAGATGTTATCTTTGGTAGCTGTCGAGTCATGTCGCCTTCGAACAGAGCACTGTATATCACATCCGTTGGTTGGGTTTATAGTTTAGCATTAGGATCTGTACTCGTTTATCTGAGTTTATCTCCACTGACTGGTTAAGCTTCCAGTCGTTATGGAGCCTCTGTCGATGCCTCCTATGTCGCAGAGATGTCCCATTTTGTATATCGAGTCTGTGCTGCCTTTATTCAGTCACCATTCCTCATTATGCTCTTGTTCGAAGGAAGTTGAAACCTGAGTCAGCCATTCCTCAGTTATCTTGACTTTTCATGTCGGCCATTCCCAGTACAGTTACTAGTTCGTGCACCTTATGATCGAGTCCTTCCACATCATACAACTTTGCTGAGTAACTTGTGTTGGATGATGGGGGATGCCTTAATGCCCTCCTTCTAGCGGATTTCATCCCATTGACTTCAGATCATTTATTCTGGTATTGGAGTCTAGAGTAATTTTGAGTTCCTTGAGACTTGCAGTCATCAGTGGAAAGTTCTCTCGCTATCGACAGTCTTTGGGAATACATCAATGTTCCCTGATCAATGGATCCTATCAAGTGTTTGAACTCAACACATTTATTCACACTTGTTAGTTTTCACTCTAGTACCTTGATTCCCATTTTCATTATTGGTGAGTGATCTCGCATCTGTTAATGGTATACATCAATGACCGGCAATCAGAATATGGACTACTGTGTTCAACCTCGACACCTCTATTCACATAGTAGGACATGTACTGGTGGTGGTTTGTGTAGAAGACCTTCCAGATTGGTGGCATCTCTTATATGCTACCTACTTTATCATGCCATTGTTCATGAGATTTTAGCTCTCGTGACTTGATTCCAGTATATGTTAGACATTTCCAGCTATTATGGAGATGTTGATCCATTTTATATCTTCAGCTATTATGGATATCGTGGTCCTTTGTATATCTTCATCATGGATATTTTGATCTATGTATATTGTATGTGGTGATGACCACTTATGTGATATCTTGTATCATGCCTATTCATGGCCACTATACTCTTATGTATCTGGGACTACTATACGTATTTGTAGTTATGTGCAGAGTTGTATCATTGTACTATGCTGGTTGGGTGGCTAGTTTTTCGTTTAGTATTTTTCATCACTTCACTTCTAGAATGGACTTATAATGCATTTCGGCCATCGTATGACCCCTCTGACGTCACACATTAGGGGGCATCTGTTATAGCTGATTTTACCACTCCAGGTGAATCACACGTGTATGGCCTTTCCCCTGTCCCTCTGCAGACTCGTCGGACCCCTTGGACCATTTTTTGTCCTTTGATGTTCCATTGACCATCTCTAAAAACATGTGAAAAATGATACACATGAATTTTAAACCTCTAATCACGTATATACGTGGGTTTGACCACTAAAACCATGTACATCGGGATGTGTACAAAATCCAAATACTTTTGGAGTTTTCCTTGACATGGATCTGACTCACTTGACTCTTGGCCTTCCATATGCCTTGAGATCACTCAGATTCAACCTTTCATTACCCCTTTGAAAAGCCATATAAGGAACTCTTTGGTACATTGAAGGCATAAGAGAGAATTGAGAGCAAAGAAACTATAGTCCATTGTTGGCGGAACTTATGCTTGAGTCTGCATCCC
>LPNX011138715.1:325312-368032 GCA_001517045.1 Pseudotsuga menziesii
TGGTCTTCCCAAACTTGCCTTTTGCTTGTGAGCTTGCTATCGAGAGATGGAGGATTAAAGTGGTGGAGGCCAAAGTGGGGGATTCAGTTTCTCCGATTCGTAAACGTGCCAATAGAGGTTGTATCCATTGTAATCTCTGATTTTATAATAATAGAAATATCTTTTCCTGTCCAATAATGTATGTTTGAATGAATATTTTATCCATTGGATGATTTCAAATGCTTATACATTGTTGATTATATATGCTAGAATATATATAACACCAATATATATAGTATGCTTGTATTGTTTACTTCTTTTTAAGGAAGTAATCTATCAATTCAAGATGAAGTTGGAAAGTGGAATAAGGTACGAGGTCTGATCCTTTAGTGTTAGGTGTTTAATTTGTATTGCATATTGGAAAGGATTGATTTCTAGAGTCAATTTTTCTGTTGTGGTACCCCAAGCCATAGGAATTTCTCTCCGTAGCAAGGGGGGAACATTAGGAAAGTCAACTTGCCTTGAATTACAAATTATAAAGTGACAAGGAATCTGGAAAAAGAAAATAGACAGAAAAAGATAGAAACTAACAAAAGAAAGGAAAAGTTGTCAGTTCAAAAGCAAGAAACTCTGTGCCAAAGGAGGGTGCAATTTCTATTCTGATGAGCATATACAAAAGCAAGAAGTGCAAGAAAATAAATTAGGGTAAAAGCAGGAAATTATGGGCCAAAGGAGGGCACAATTTCTATTTTGATGAAGAGTTCATGATAGGGAAACATCATACATGACTCATGCATGCTATTTTCCCCAAGTCCCATGTTACTATTACCCCTCTCTTCTTCCCATATTCATTCCAGGTCATACAAAAGCGAAGACATAGCTTTATTCAATTAATGTAATTTTATTGCAGGTTATGAATCCATTCCCATTCCATTGCAGCACATTAGAGAGATGGTGGATCTCTCCCATTCAAATCTAGGATCTCTTTCCAATCTTCCCTTCTTTTCCTAAGATATTGTTGATCAGAAGTTACTAGGTGAGGTCGATGGATATCTAATATTAATTGAGGTTATTATAATTCCATGATATCAGTTTCATAACAGTACCAAATTTGTTTTAGAGTTTAGGTAGTTTGCCACTACAATTCTACCTCAAATTCTAGTTTTTTGTCCTTCTAATGAAGTCTAGATTAATAACTAAAGATATGAAATCATGTGAGATTAATTCTAGTCCTAAATTCTAAATATTTATGTATTATTACATTTCTTCAATTATTACTTTTGAGAATCATTTCAACACCCTAGCTAGAAATGCATGAAAAAATGACTACTTTTGTATTTTGAATGAGTTAGAGGAATGAAACCTTTCAAATATTATTTATTTCACTTATGAGAATTCATTAACATCATATTTAACATATTTCAAGTTGGAAACTAAATTTTAGTAACATTCTTCCTATGTTTGGACTCCCCAAAATTCGGGCCTAAAGTGTAGTCCAAGGGACTAGTTTTTCCTTTGAAATTTACAAAACATCCCAAATATGTTATAAACCTGCATAGACATTTATATATTTTAATATAAATTCATTTCAGATCCATATCAGTTTCCTTAGCCACTAGTTGTTGTAGGTGAATTTTCATTCCTAGTTGGCAACGTTGGGACACCTAGAAGGGTGGGAGTAGACTTTAGTGGAGCTGATTTCAAAACCTAAAATGACCCAACATCCAATTTAATGCAGAAATAACTATATATTTCAAAAAAAAAATCTCTTGGTTTCTTCTGTTAGCCCTCTACCATTCCCAGTTTTTTCAACAATGCCCACAATTTACCTCGCATAAAGAAGTGAATGGTTTAAAGTTAAAATTTTATTTCATATTCTAATTCATATCAGCAACAAAGATAATATTCTGATCTGATTTCAGATTAGGGATATTATAGTGTTGTCAAATCTCTTTTAGTCTTGGCTCATCCTATGTAAATAAGTATCTTTGCTGAATAATATTTCAAATCACTAAATCAAGTTGCATCTATGAGGCTCCTACCGGTGATCGATGAAGAGATTGAGTAGTATGAATAAGAAGAAGACTATGAAGAGACCTCATGAATTACCTCGGGTAGATTCATTAGGGATGATGTTGATGACTTATATGTTCTAGCATATGATGAAGTCATATGGAATAAATCTACAAGTGTTGTTGGCCAAATTTTCGATGGAAAGAACTCTAAGGAATCCTTCCAATATTTCATGGAATACTATGATTTAGAAAAAGATATAAGGGAGGTCTTACCTTTTCTATATTACTGCTACCTTGAGATACAGAATTCATTCAAATATTTATATTGTCGATCAAGCATGTAAAATATTGAACATATGGTGGATGGAGTGTGCAAGAATGTGGGGAATAGATGTTTTCCACTTGGAGCCAAAGCGATAAATAGGTGAAGCCTATGTTATGGCAAAAAGAGATCCAAAAATATATTTTTTCTAGAAAAAGTAGAAAAGAGAAGTATGAGGCCCTAAATCCATTCTCAATGAGTGAAATGGACCATGTTCTACTTTTTTCTTGAAGTGGACAAGAAGAATAATATATTCTTGAGTTGGAGTGGAAGTCACTGCAAGGTGACTACATGGGAGAAGAAAGGGAATATGAATGCACCTCCAAATCATTTTTGTGTAATATCCAAATAACTGCTAAGGGTGTTGGTTCATGTATGGGTGGTGAGTCATATTTTGGATCATATCCAAAAGAATTTCATAAATCATATTTATAGACACCTATTGAGGCACATAATGAAGAAGAAGACAAGGCCACACCACTTGGGTGTGAACCAACGAATTTGGTGGAGGAGCAGGAAACCATAGTATCCCTACATGAAAAGGTTGATATGAAGAACATGTATGATAAAGGTTCTGATTTTTTCATCAACCATGTTTACTTACAACCACCTGATCCATAGGAGGATGAAAAGAATTCACTTGCATATGAGGGTTGCGAAATGAAGGACAATTATGAGGGAGATGAATTCATTCCTAGTATCTTTGTTGGTGATCAAAAAATCATTGCAAAGGAGGGTGATGTTTTCAATGATGATAAGGAATATTTTGGATCAGATCCAAAATAAGAACATAGATTAGTTCTGAAATCATCATTTGAACTTCCTAATGAAGTGGAAGACCCCACCAATTGGTTGTGAACTAGAAAATTTGAAGGAAGAACTCATGCAAAGGGATGAACACAATTCACATTTTTATAATCCCTTGTAGAATGATGAAGTTTCAACCAAATCAAAGGAGAGTCTTGACATTAGTAAGAATCCACATCCCACTATCATCATTAAGGAGATCCATGAACCACCTAGTCTTGCAACTACGAAAAATGAAATAAATATCCATGAACGAGAGCGCAAGTCACTGCAAGGTATTTTCACTGAAGGAGAATGAGAAGTTTCCAATGAGCATAAAGAGAAATACATTTCAAAAATGGAATACATAATTGGAATCCTAATTGGTGACGATTGTGCAACAAAAGAGCAGGGTGTTCATTAACTTGACCCTACCACAAGTGTTGTAGAAAAATAATCCAAAGAGATAATAAACAATCTGGACATGGTTGAAAGAGTACCTGCTGATGGGTTCTCAAGTCTCAGTGTGACAAATATTGAGGTATTTCCACCTCTCTATGTTGGTGACATAGATATTTCACTTGAAGAAAATGTCCCAATATCAACTTACACACCACCACTGGAGTTTCATGAAGTTGATCCAAGAGAGAGGGAAGAAGAAGAGGTTCATATGCCATAACTTCGTTTTTGTGTAGGGTCACTGAAGATGAGTGAGTGCAAGACCAAAGAGTCACTACACAATCTCCATGGAAACCATGCATTGATGAAAAATATATGTTGAAATTTGGAGGATAAATATTCCATGAAAGACATGGAGAAGTTTTAAAAGGCCATGCCAAGTACCAAAGGTAATTTTATTCAATTTCTTTCTAATAGAGACAGTTTGCTTGAGCTTGTTGAGTTGTTGTGTGGAGCATCATATAAGGACAAATAATATATTTGCAAGCTCACACAAGAACTATTGACCACTCAGGATTCCTTGAAGAGAAATCAATGTGCACTCCAAGATTCAAAGATAGAGATAGAGAAACTTCATAAGAAGTTGCAAAGATCTTACCTACCCTCTTATACATCATTAGACCATCATCACAAGGTTGATTGCATTCTTTATCATATGGAGTAATATCATGAGATGTGTTGGGTAAAATATCATATTGATTAATTCACCTAATATTTAATTATTGACTGGGGTTGGTAGGATTAGAGTTGTCACAAAATATATGCGAAGGGAGAAAGGTTCTTTAGGTATTGTGGTAATACTTTAGAAAACAAAAGATCGAAAGAGAATTAGGGTAGAGTGGTATCGATTTATACTACTCTACTCTATAAACAATTACTAAAAAGATAAATATATGGACAGTGTTATGACAATGAACTATTATTTATAAGAGGATCTATTTTACTGACAAACTGCTTTTAGAGACTGACTATACAAATAAGAATTTACAACAACTGGATCTACTTTGTAAAGACTATACATGCAACTAGTAAATGTACACTAACTTATCTAATTCCATTCTTCTGGATTATTTTGAGGGTAAGGGTTCACTGTAAGTGGAACAAGAGTAGGAGAAGTGTCAAAGTGACTTTCAAATGAGGTGAAGAAACTAAAGGAAATTTAATCTAATTTAATCTCTATGAAGATATGTAAACTAAGAAATTTCCAATTAAAAGCTATAGTAAACATGATGCCAATAACTCTTACTTACCAAAGATAGAATAATACGACAAGAAGATAGACATAATTCATAAACAAATAGAAAACTTATAAAGATGATTTAAATTCTATTCTATAGGTTTCTTCAATAAATATATGATAAAAATAATAATCGTTATTGCTATGAACAATTTACAAGGTACTAATCTATTAATGTATCTAAAACTTCACATGCAAAGGAATAAACCAAATCAAACCAGAGATATAATCACAAGACAATACAATAAACCAAAATACATGACCGAATTCTTACAACTAAGGTGAAAAGAAAGAAGAAATAAGAATAAGACCTAACAAGTATCCTAAGCAATCTCATCAAAGGCTTTTAAAAGGAAATATAATCATTATCTAGCTACTACTATCGAAAAAGAATCGAAAAACTAAAGAGACAAGCTCAAAATAGATTAAAAATGTGTAGGGTTCAATGAAGGACTGGATATCAAACTAAAACGAACGTCTGTATGAGAGGCAGAACAGGCTGTCTAAATGATAGTCTGTCTGAATAAAATACTAAAACTTCAAGAAAATAGTGAATCTAAATGATTTTTAAGGACAACTGACCCATACATATGATAACAACATGTACAAGACATAAATTAGATCTATGTAACAATTAAATTCAATCTAGGGAATAACTTAAATCCATTTCAAAATTAAAAACAACATTAACGATTCATTAAAGAAACTGTAATATACTTTAAACTGAATTCATAAATAGAATGGAAAGATGACATAATTAAATCTATTGTAGTTGACTCAAAGCAATCGATTCTACTAAGAATAAACAAAACAATATACTGAAAAGACTTGAAAAAGGAATTTGAAAACTAAACTATGTGCAACTGGTCACTAAACTTATGAAGTAAATTATATTAAGGACATAATCTCAAAATCTAAGCTACAGGGAATAAATGATATAAATAATTTCAGTTTGTAAGTTTCTATGGTGAGGTGGGTTAATGTAGGGTTTTTCCGGAAAATCCACGGTAGTCATTTTGTAAGTCGATGTTTTGATTATGAATTAGGAACCATCATCAGGACAAGAAGTCAAGCAGATTACAAATATAAATAATTTCAATAACTAATTTGCAGAAATGAATTATATACAAACTATGCTCATTGCAAAAGAGGTAAATAATGAAAATACACAAAAATAAGAAGCTCTAGTTGATGAGGGGCCCTCCCAACAATCAGAGTGATAACTGGCTCACGCTACTGAAAACAAGATCATACACAACATAAAAGAGCTTCCATTTAAGTGAAAATGTTACATATTTTCTCAAACGGGCTGATTACATGTATCAATTAAAAAACTAACTCAGTAACTCATGAATTCCATCTCGCATTGCAACGTCTATATATATAAAGTTTTACAACAGGGAGAGCAAGTCGACCCTTTAAGTGGTCAACTTCTCTTAAGATAAATAATTCATTATGACATGTAGCTAAACTGATAACTAACATATGATGTTTCCTCCTTCACAAATTTGATTCCTCCATAGCACGTGATGTGGCACACAAGCTTTGTTTCAGCGTGACCGATGTCCAGTTGTCCCGCAGAGACATCATATGAGAGATCTTCCAAAACATGATTCCTGCTAACACTCTAGCGCATGGTCAACAAGAAGTTCATAGGCCATTTCAAGCTTTTATGGCCAAGAATCTATTAACAGTAGCATGCGGTTGGCTTGGTGGTTCGAACGGTGAGTTGAACGAAGAGCTGGATATGCTCTACTCTTATCTAGGATGCATTACCCTCTCATTTGGTTCACAGAAGACCATGGTTCTGCAATAAAGATTTTATACGTTAACATATCATCACATATTATTGACTTTAACCAAGAAAATCGTGAAATAATAGGAATAAAACATAATTTGAATAAATTCAAAATATGATCATACCTGAGGCTGAACAGTGCACTGCGTGATAAAAATCATGCCAAAAGGTGACAAAAACATGTGTCAAATATGTAAATTATTAGCCCAAAATGATGAAAAAATGAGGCCCAACAAGATGGTGGATCATGAGATGCATTTGGTTTTTCATGTGCTTGTGGACTGTGCAGACAAGCTTGATGAGAACGAAGCACTTGATCTTTTCTAGAGAAAATTGGAGTTTTTTTTTTGGAGAGAGTGTCTTCTCCATTGAAGAGTGGGATGATCATGACTTAGTTGTATTAGAAAGTGATGAAGAATATGCAGCAATAAGTTGGTTGAATGGGTATTTCAGAGATTTGATTCATAATTCTAGACCCCACACTTCTATTTCAGCCACCTCAAGTGGGGATGGAAATTAGGAGAAGGAATTTTGCTCATTGATGTAACATGAGGAGCAGGAGGCTCTCCTAGCTGTTCATCATGAATTGATAAATGCACCATTAACTTACCAGAAATAAAAAAGGAATATATTGCTTCCACTTGATTCTATTCATCCACATATGGATTGGGTGGAATATTACATGTCACACATGGAGTCTTCTTGCAGAAACATTTCTGCTCATGATAAGTGGAAGGAAGATAAGCAAGCAAACTACCAAGATAAGTTATTGATAGATATATCTTGCATAAGGTGGCCTATGTGGAGGAAATACACATATTTGGATGGATTATTTCACCCTTTTAGTAGTCACAGAGAGCTGAGCCATTGGATGTGTTCACATGGACCTTTTGGTTGTAGTGTTTTATCTCCCACGATAATTTATTTTCATATGAAGAATTTAATTCACGCAATGAGGAATATGAATGTCACTAATAGTTTTGAAAGCCTCTATTTTTTATGCAAATTTCACAAAAATTTAGCTTTGATGGCTTGGACGAGGATCATAACATCTCATTAGCCACCAAAAGATGGAAGACAAATAACAGGTGGAAGACCCCTTCAATGGTAAAGCATATTACTAAACTTTTACTTCCATCAGAACATTCTTAAATAGTTATTGGAGAAGATATTGGCTAAAAGTTCTACCACTGCAGATAATAGAGGGATTAAAAGCTCCAATGGTAAGAAGTTTTGAGTTCCGATCACCAACATTGCAGAGTCTTGGTTCACTGCAGAGCTGCAATGGCAGAAGAAAGACAAACTATGGGTTCCACGAGCAGATGAAAACTTCGGTGTCAGAACTTGAAAGCACTAACCATTAGCTAGTTAGTCCACTAAAGAACCGAAAGGGTGGAAGATATACAAACTACGGGGTCTGCAAGCAGATGAAAACTTCAGCGTCGAAACTCGGAATCACTAGCCGTCGATAAGATAGTTCAAGGGGAGCCATAATAGTGGAAGAAAAGTAGACTAAGGCTTCCACTAAATGAAAAAGCTTCCATTCATGCAACAATAGAAGATCATCGGTGATCAGAAGACATACAGACTACGGATCGACGAGTTCACAACGAATCTCCTCCACAGTGTCGACGGCACAGAGGACTAAAGATCTAATTCCAACATTATCAATCAACTTTTGGCAGTGGTAAATTTAGTTTGTTCCACCTCCGAAACAACGGCAGCTCTCCGGTCTAGGGTGCCGATGTGCTAGAAGACAGAACTTCCAATTAGTGACCATGGCAGTAAGGTAGAGAATCTGGCATATTAAACATTGAGACTTGGAGAGCCAAAACTATAGAAACAATGAGATTTGGAGCACCGAAACAGTGGTAACATTAAAACTTGGAGCACTGGTGAGCTAAAATAAAAATCTCCTGATCGATGACTATGACAACAATACAGAAAATCCAACGGATTAAACAAGAAAAATCAATTTAGTTAAACGCCGATACACTGGCTGTTGGCAGCAATTTCATACTGAACCAACAATGGGGATGCTCAACGACCACTTCAATCATTAAAATATCACTCAGTAAACAAGATCTTCACAGTAGATAAACAAATAGTTAGCAAGGATTTGAAGCCCTAATCTGGAAAAATTATCACTTTCAATTATTTTTTGTGTAAAAAGATCATATTTTAAGGATCTGTAATTTTACTGTGTTTATTTCCTGAATGTGCATTTAGGTCATTTTCAAATTTATTAAAAAGTTGATAGCTGTCATCCTATTCGTTATTTAGTGATATTTGATTTATAAATACCATCCTCAGTAGGATTTAGCCATTTATATCCATGTGTTATATGTGTAAGTTTGCCATCCTGGTGAATTCTCCATCCCTGCACCTTTATGTCAAACTACTGAAAAAGTTGTAACTAAAATCCTTGTAATTGAGTGAGCTTCATGCATGTCTTGAGAGTGAGAGGTTATATAGGTTATCCAACTTGATTCATATAAGAAAACCCCTAAAAATAGTTTAAGTTACAAAGCATCCTCGAGCTACAACCTAGAGGAGTTTCTTGGAGTGATAACAAAGTGGCATCGTTGCTGGGGAGAGGAGATTCAAGCTCATCTTCCCTTGGAGATGACATAGATCCATGCTTTGATTATAGACAGGGATTGGAAATTATTACGATTGTAATCATATATATGGTGACTCCATTGATATAAGGTGGCTTCAAGAAGACCAAGTACCAGAGAAAACCCAAAGGGTCCACCAGCAACACCCATTTTAGATCCAAAAGAAATCTTGAGGAAAGCTAGGTTTTTACTAAGACAGACCAGCAGTGCTACACAAAATGCTACATCAGGTATTTTAAGAAATATTTATGTTGTTATTTCTTCTGCTGAAACTCTTAATCCCTAGAAATTTTTAGATACATCAGAAAAATCTAGGGCTTGGGCATCTTCAAGCACTGTCACTTGTGAAGATCCAATCCCTGGTGACTCCACTGGGATAAGTATACCACCTCCTTCCCAGCAAATATTTTCATCAATGCTGCCTTCCATTTCTCTGTCCATTCCCATTTCCAAGATGGCTACCCCTCAATTGACCAAGATGGAAAGGATCCTGGTAGCTAGGTATGCACCCCTAATTTTGCTAAATCCTCTTGCAGCCATGCCCACCGGGGATTAGCTCAAGTATATGCATAAGTTTACTGAGGAAGGGGATTTCACTGCTGAAGAAAATCTAGAGGATTTTAATAGCTATGCTGAAAATATAAATATAGAACACGAAGATGTATGGATGAGAGTTCTTGTGAAAATCTTAGATGGCCAGGCTAGGAAGTGGTTTAAGGAACTACCTGTTGGGTTAGTGGCAAGCGTAGAGGCCATAGATGATGTTTTCCTGAAGCATTGGGGAGAGAAGAGAGACCACCTCTACTATATTACAGAATTCAACAACCTGAAAAGAGAAAATGGTGAGTCTGTCTTCAACTTTACCAAGAGATTCAACAACATGTACAACAAGATCCACACTGAGATTAAGCCCACCAGTATCTCAGCTATGATAACTTATGCAAATGCCTTTGACTCTAACTTCTGCCTAGTTCTCAAAGAAAGGAGGTTTTCCTCCTTATCACTCATGTAGGATGCTGCCCTAGAGGTAGAGTCAAACATTCTAGCATCTTAGAAGGTCAAAGGGAAGGTAGACAAGAGAAAGCAGTCGACAGACTATAGTGGGGCTTCAGCATTAGAAAACAAGATTGAAAAAATGACCAAACTTTTAGATAACCTGGTTGCTGAAATGTCTAAATTGAAGGACCAGGGACATTTGCCGGTGAGGGGTAAGGGGCCAAGTGACTTTTCTCCTTGAAACCCAAATTTTGTTCCTTATAAAATAGGAAACCCCCCATGTTCATATTCTTACAAGGGAGGGAAATCAAGGGGAAGACTAGAGGATAAGAGCTCCATTTTAGAATGTCATATTAGAAGAAGATCCAGAATTCATTGAAGAAGAAGGAGAAGCTGAAGACAATATCCACTGCATGGTGGATGAGGTGGACTATTATTTTCTGACACGGGGAGAATATGAAGAATCCCTGATTGATGAGCAAATCACTGAAGAGGCTATCTATCAGTCTGATGATCAAGGAGGTTACCAACTGAGGTCTAGGTTGGTTGCTCCCCTCAAGAAGAATGTTGTACCTATCAAGAAACCTGTTGCACCTGCTAGAAAGGTTGTTGTTTTACCAGAGAAAGTGGCTGTTCTGTTTAAAGAATTACATAAACCAGTGCCTTCAACCACACCTAATCAATTCCAACTCAAACCTACAGCTCATGAGGTAAGGTTTCTAGATAGGCTGCATTATTCTTTTAACCTTGAGTCTAAAATTCAAAAGTTGAAAATCCCTTTCCGTTTAATTGAGTCGATGAAGAATGATGCATTTAAAACCTCCATTCTAAATTCCCTTTAGCCCAAGGTGCACCATGACAATGACTTTGTGAACCTGCAATATGACAAGCCTGTTGTAACTCTAGGCCCCATGATTGAAGACATAAAGGATTCCTGTCTATATATCCTTGAACATCCATGATAAAATACTCCATAACTATCTGCTGGATTCAGGAGCCTCTCATAACTTGATGCCAAAGGTTGTGAGGGATGAAATTGGCCTCAGCATTACCAAGCCCTACCACGATTTATGCTCCTTTGACTCCAAGAAGGTCAAGTGCTTGGGCCTCATCAAAGACCTTGCTATAAACTTAACTCAGCTACCTTCAAAAAGCATAATGATGGACATCGTAGTGGCCAATATTCCTCCAAAATTCGGCCTCTTGCTATCCTGGTCATGGACCAAAAGATTGGGCGACACCCTTCAGATGGATCTCATGTATGCCACCATTCCCATGTTTGGAGGGGAGACTAAGAGATTGTACAGGGAAAATCAGCTAGCATACATCATAAGCAAGGAGAGCCGCTCAGTGAATCACCCGATCTATGATGTGGACACTGATTTTGGGTTTTGCATCTTGCAAATTGATGATAATAAGCAAACATCCATTCAACTCACTGAGCTCACCCATCCGCAGCCTGAAGAAGTTACAATAGTGATTTCGACCATGTATTTTGATGGGGCTAGTGCTCAAAGCTCAGCAGGAGTGGGAGTCATGTTGATCTCCCCATCTAAGGGGAACATTCACTTATATTATAAGCTTGATTTCAAAACCACAAATAACATAGAAGAATATGAAGCCTTGCTGCTAGCAGTTAAAGCAGCCAGGGAAATGGGGATCATGTGCATGAATATTTTTGGGGATGCAGACCTCATCATACAGCAGGTCAACAACACTTTTCAAATGAAAACTATCAGATTGAAGGCCTATAGGGATGAGGTATGGACACTCAGAGACTCCTTTATGTTTTTTGAACTATCATATATTCCTAGGGATTTGAATCACCTAGCTGATTCCTTGGCCGTATCTGCAAGCATGTTTGTTGCTCCTTTACCCCCTAAGCTAAGTTATGACATTCAAGTCAAGTATAGACCCTCTTTACCAGACAATGTAAAATTTTGGAGGGTGTTTGAAAATGATGGGGAGCTTAGTAAATTCCTTCATTTAGTGGATGAATTATTTGATATACACATAGACCGGGAAAACCTTAACCTGGAGGAATCCAAGCAGCTCAAGTTAAAAGATAAAGTGACTAAGCACAATATTGTCCAATTGCCTAGCAACTACATACCCCGAGGTCTAGTACCACTGGAAGAATTGTTTGATCACAATGACATCCCTTTCAAGCCTTCCAAAAGGGATCTAGATCCTACTATCCAATAACAAAACATAGGAAGCCAAAGCCATCCAAAACTGATAAATCTATCCACTAGATTGAATGCTGAATAGAAGTCTAAATATTGCACCATGATAAAAGAGTTTGATGATGTCTTTGCATGGGAGTATAGTGACCTAAAAACATATGACACCAACATCATCCAACACAATATTCCTTTGGAGAAGAACACCATTCCTTTCAAATAGAAGATGAGACCCATTATCCCTCTTCTATTACCAGTGATTGAGAAAGAGATCCACAAGCTCCTCAAATCCAAGATCATAATCCCCCTCAGGTATTCGAAGTGGATTGCAAATCTAGTAGTGGTGAGAAATAAAAATGGAGAAATTAGGTTGTGTGTGTATTTTAGAAACCTGAACAAGTGTTCCAAAAAGGACAACTATCCACTTCCCAAGATGGAACATCTGCTGCAAAAAGTCTCAGGGGCCAGGGTCATGTCCCTCCTTGATGGCTTATTTGGATACAACCAAGTTGCTATGCACCCAGATGACCAAGAGAATATTTCCTTTACCATCCCCTGGGGCACCTTCATGTATGCTAAGATGCAATTTGGGCTAATGAATGTTGGGGATACTCTTCAGAGAGCTATGGACCTAGATTTTGTAGGGATAAAAGATAAATTTGTGTTGATATATTTGGATGAATTAACAATTTACTCTCACAGCTATCATGACCACTTGCAGCATTTAAGGAAGGTATTTCTGAAGTGCAGAAGGTATGGAATATCACTGAACCCCAAGAAGTCCCAGTTTACACTCAATGAAGGAAAGATCCTAGGCCACATAGTGTCAGTAGAAGGTGTAAAGATTGATTTGGTAAGAGTGGAAGCAATTTAGTAGCTGTTAATACCAAGGTCAAAAAGAGGCATTCAGTCCTTTTTAGGCAAGATAAAATTCGTCATGAGATTCATTCCTAATTTCTCCAAGCTAGTAAAGCACATAACAGCCATGCTAAAAAAGGATGTAGAAATCAAGTGGATCGACCAAGAAAGAAATTATTTTGAAGACATTAAGAAAGCCATCATGGAGGTCCCAACCCTAATTAGTCCCGACTACACCAAGGGTTTTTACATTTTCTCTTTTGCATCTTATGACACAGTGGCAGCTGTACTATTACAAAAGAATGATGAAGGTCTTAATCATCCAATTGCTTTCTTTAGAAAACCTTGAGAGATACTGAGCTGAATTATGGCCCAATTGAGAAGCAGGCTTATTCCCTCATAAAATCTTTGAAGAACTTCAGAATCTACATTCTTCGTGCAAAGGTGATTGTGTATGTCCATTCAGCTGCTGTGAAGGATGTTTTGACTCAGCCTAACATTGATGGGAAGAGAGCTAAGTGGATTGCCAAACTCATTGAGTTTGATGTAGAGGTGAAACCCACCAAGCTGGTAAAGGGATTAGGTCTGGCCGAACTCATGGCCAAAGAAAACTATGAACTGATGGGAATAAATTTTACATGGGTCAGATCAGCAAAGGTGCAGACTATGGTAGTAGCTGAAATAGAAGTAAATCAAGATCAGAATAACAGTCCAGTAGTAGCTGAGAACATATCTTCATGTGACTGGTACTCAGGTATCATTCAATTTTTGCTAAAATTAGAAGTTTCTCTTGATCTTACTCCTAACCAAGCACGATCTCTTAAGTTGAAATTTGTTAAGTTTTGCATAATTGACAATTTGCTATATTGGAAGGATCAGTATGGAATTTTGTTAAGATGTCTAGATAAAGAGGAAGCAGAGCAGTTCATGCATCACTTTCATTCCAGTACATGTGGAGGCCACCACTACTAGAAAACCACAGGCCATAAGATCTTAAAAGTAGGATACTATTGGCCAATCCTCTTTGTTGATGTATGCACTTTTGTAAGGGCCTGTGACCAATGTAAAATATTTATAGGGAAGCAGCAGCTCAAATCCTTGCCCCTTAGGCCTGTTACAGTGAATGGGCCTTTCCAGCAATGGGGTCTAGATTTCATAGGTGAAATAAATCCATCTTCCAATGGACAGCATAAATGGATCTTAGTAGCCACTGACTACTTTACCAAATGGATAGAAGCAGTACCCACCAGAAATGCCACTCTTCAAGTTATCATGATATTCTTCTATGAGAACATCTTCAACAGGTTTGGTTTCCCAGTAAGGTTAGTAACTGATAATGCACCAAATTTTAAGGCAAGGGCATTAGTTAGAATGTGTGAATCAATGGGTATTCAACTGGTGCAATCCACATCCTATTACCCACAAGGAAATGGCCTAGCTGAGCCATCCAACAAAAACTTAGTCAGAATCATCAGGAAACTACTAGAGACAAATCAGAAAATCTAGGATTCAAAGCTTAAGTTTGCTTTATGGGATGATAGGGTGACAGATAAAAGATCCATAGGGACTTCTCCATTCAAACTAGTTTATGGCACTGAGGCCATCTTTCCTATCCATCTCATCCTTCCAGTGGCAAAGTTCTTTCAGGAAGAGGAGGATGAACCAAATGATATGATGAGAAGGATGATGGATTTGGTGGAGTTACAACAAATCAGGGAGCAAGTTATAGGAAAATCAGAGGCTCATCAACAAAGGATAAAGGGAATTTTTTATAGAAGAGAAAAGGCAGACAACTTCTAGGTTGGAGATTGGGTCCTCAAGTGGGATGCTATCAGACAAGACAAGGGGAAACCTAGAAAATTTGACTCTTTATGGATTGGCCCTTTTGTTATAGACTAGGTATATAAGAATAACACCTTCAAATTACAGAATTTGGAAGGTGAAGAGGTATTTGATGGCCCAATAAATGTGTGGTTCCTAAAACTCTATTTTATTTGAGGGTCTGAGGCCTTATGATTGTAAATTAGTAGATAGTAGGTTGTTTTTCTTTCAGAATAAGACTCCATGCCCAATGGAACAATAAAGAATAGTGTTAAGTTACTTAGTTTCTTTTAGGGAAAGGCATTTTGGTCTAGGATTCTTGGGACCTCACTGGGAGGTTCCCATCCCCAAGTAGGAGCCAGATGTTATCTCCCAGGATAATTTATTTTCTTATGAAGAATTTATTTCATGTAATGAGGAATATGAATGTCAGTAATAGTTTTGAAAGCGTATATTTTTTATGCAAATTTCACAAAGTTGTAGCTTCGGTGGCTTGGGCAAGGATCAGAACATCTCATTAGACACCGAAATATGGAAGATAAATAACAGGTGGAAGACCCCTTCGGTGGTGAAGCATATTGCTAAACTTGTTACGGCCATTGGAACATTCTTAAATAGTGATCGGATAAGATAGTGGCTAAAACTTCCACCACTGCAGAGAATAGAGGGATTAAAAGCTTCGGTGGTAAGAAGTTTTGAGTTCTAATCGTCGACGTTGTGGAGTCTTAGTTCACTGCGGAGCCACAACAACAGAAGAAAGATAGACTATAGGTTCCATGAGTAGATGAAAACTTCAGCGTCGGAACTTGAAAGCACTAACCATCAGCGATTTAGTCCACTAAAGAACCAAAAGGGTGGAGGATATACAAACTACGGGGTCCGTGAGCAGATGAAAAATTCGGTGTCGAAACTCAGAATCATTAGCCATCGGCAAGATAGTTCAAGCGGGAGCTGTAATGGTGGAAGAAAAATAGACTAAGGCTTCCACTAAATGAAAAATCTTCTGATAGCGCGACAATAGAAGATCATCGACGATCAGAAGACACACAGACTACGGATCGACGAGTTCACAACGAAGCTCCTCCACAGTGTCGGTGGCACAGAGGACTAAATATCTGATTCCAACATCATTAATCAACTTGCAGCAGTGGTAAATTTAGTTGGTTCCACCTCCAAAACAGTGGCAGCGCTCCAGTCTAGGGTGCCGATGTGCTAGAAGACAGAACTTTCGATCAGTGACCGCGGCGGTAAAGTAGAGAATCTGGTGGATTAAAGATTGAGACTTGGAGTGCCGAAACTGTGGAAACACTGAGATTTGGAGTGCCAAAATAGTGGTAGTGTTGATACTTGGAGCGTCGATGAGCTAAAAGAAAAATCCCCCGATCGACAACTATGGCGACAAGACAGAAAATCCAGCAGATTAAACAAGAAAAAGCACTTCAGTTAAACGCCGATACACTGGCTGTTGGCGGAAATTTCATACTGAACCAGTAGTGGGGATGATCAGCGACCACTTCAGTCATTAAAATATCACTCAGTAAAGTAGATATTCACAGTAGATAAACAAATAGTTAGCAAGGATTTGAAGCCCTAATCTGGAAAAACTAGCACTTTCAATTATTTTTGGTGTAAACAAATCGGATTTTCAGGATCTGTAATTTTTGTATAAGGCTATAAAGCCCATGATTAATTTATTAATAAAAGTTCGACTATGGGGATTCATAATGCCATTCCATTATCAATCCTCCCATCTGTTTTATTCTAAATATAAGCTCTTTTGTTGTGATTTGTTCAGCCATCTCTTTCTTTACTATGTTTATTGCCTAAATGTGCATTTAGGTCATTTTCAAATTTATTAAAAAGCCGATAGCTGTCATCATATTGGTTATTTAGTGATATTTGATTTATAAATACCATCCTTAGTAGCATTTATCCATTTACATGCATGTGTTATGTGTGTAAGTCTGCTAGCCTGGTGAGTTCTCCATCACTCCACCTTTTTGTCAAACTACTGAACAAGTTGTAGCTAAAATCCTTGTAATTGAGTGAGCTTCATGCATGTCTTGAGAGTGAGAGGTTATATAGGTTATCTAGCTTGATCCATATTAGAAAACCCCTAAAAATAGTTTAAGTTACTAGGCATCCTCGAGCTACAACCTAGAGGAGTTTCCTGGAGTGATAACAGAGTGTCATTACATTACCTTGTTGTATGAGGAGACACATATTTGTATTTCTTGCTTGCATTCTCAGACATAATTGTGATGCATCATTTTATGGTGAGTATTTTGGGCATCCCTTTTTTTTGGATGATGCCTCTATTTATTGGGGTTCTACATGGGACTCGTAGCTTTGTAATTACAACAAAAAAATTGTGAGCTTCAGTGCTAGTGTGCATCCAGCACATAAATAATTTTATGTTGGGTGGGGAAGTCTAATAGATTTTGAATTTTTCATTGGGAGTTTTCAATTTTCAGTGCGATGGTATGATTTCCATATCATGAAATTCATTTTCTCTGATGATAAATTTTTATGGTGGTTAATGATGTTTTGGAGGATGTAGATAATACCAAGGGATCCTGGAATTATTTGGAATGATATCTTTCCAAATGGGGAACTAAAATTTGGATCCTTGTAGAGGAGGCAATGGGATCTAGGCATTCTATGTAGTTACCTTAACTCGGTTGAAAATTTTGTTGAAAGAAGTGGTCATTGGAGAAATGATTATGATCAGAGTGGTGGAACACAAACATGGTCACCACATTTGTTAACTTTTCATATTCTTAGCTAAGACATCATTATTTCATTTCATTTTCATAACAAAATCATATAAGTAGGATCACTGAAAGAAACAGTATCACAAGAACAACACAGATTTATCCTGGGAAAACCCTAAAGGGAAAAACCCAGCAATAGCTTCCTCAATATAGATGCCCAAAAAGGTAAAACCAATAAGGAGATCAAATCCTAATCCTTCTCCTTCTCCAGCTACTTCTCTCTCTCCACTAATGCGCTACACAAGTGAGAGTGTGTGCGGAAAATCAGGAGTGCTACACCTCTATTTATATTCATCTGTTTACATAAGTTAACTCATCTGTCATGTAGGCTTGAGTTAATCATGTAGGCTCGAGTTACACATGTAGGCTTAAGTAACCACACTGGGGTGCTAATGACCCACCTTTACAATTAGAGGGGACTACCTCATGACTCTTATTAGTTCTTTCGATTAGGATTATCGGGGTACAAAGTAATACAAGTGGTTCTCCCAGTAGGACCATCGAGGACCACAAAAAGATACATATAGAATATTCTTCGAAGTTACAATATTTCAACACTCCCCCTTAATGAGAAGGGTATTCTACAACAACATCAACAACAACAAATAACAGGAGAGAGAGAGAGAGAGCATCATCAGCATCATCAGGGTAACACATCTATAAATCATTGGAAGCTTTTCAACATCATGTGGTCTTCATCCTCAATCTTTAGTCTTTAGCAACATCAACACTTTGATGGCTTCGATCAACAACAATATTTGACTGCTTCGATCAGCAACAATATTTGACCACTTCGATCAGCAACAATCTTCAGCACTTTGACCTTTCGATCAGCAACATCATCTTTAGCACTTTGACCTTTTGATCAGCAACATCATCTTCAACACTTTGACCTTTCGATCAGAAACATCATCATCAACACTTTGACCTTTCTATCAGCAACATCATCATTAGCACTTTGAACTTTCGATCAGCAACATCATCTTCAGCACTTTGACCTTTCGATCAACAACATCATCATCAGCACTTTGAACTTTCGATCAACAACATCATCATCATCATATTCTGATCTTTTGAACAGCAACATCATCATCATCATACTATGATCTTTCAAGAAGCAACATCATCATCATCATACTCTGATCTTTTGAGCGGTAGCATCATCATCATCATACTCTGATCTTTCGATCAGTACATCACTATCATCATACTCTGATATTTCGATCAGTACATCATCATCATCAGCAATTACCTACAATCCACAACATGAAGAAGAAATTCTTCGGATCACTTTTGGACCTAAGTCCAGGGATGATACAATCCTATCACATTCTCAACAATTGAATTCACTGGATTGATTATGGGATAATCAGTACCTATCACTTTAGTACTAGGTCCAAGGATGATGCAATCCAACCACATTCTCGGGGACTGAAGCCTCAAGATACCATTCTGAACTGAAGTTCAAGGATGATGCAATCCTGCCACATTCTCGAGGACTGAAGCCTCTGGATGCCATTCTGAACTCAAGTTCAAGGATGATGCAATCATGCCACATTATTGGGGACTGAAGCCTCTGGATACCATTCTGAACTGAAGTTCAAGGATGATGCAATCCTGCCACATTCTCGGGGACCGAAGCCTCTGGATACCATTCTGAACTAAAGTTCAAGGATGATGCAATCCTGCCACATTCTCGGGGACCGAAGCCTCCAGATACCATTCTGAACTGAAGTTCAAGGATGATGCAATCCTACCACTTTCTCGAAGACCGAGATCACCGGATCACTTTAGGGAAAATGCCCAGGGATGATACATTCCCACTACATTCTCGAGGACTGAAGTCACTTGATCTATTCTAGATAGATGTCCCATGATGATACGATCCCTCTTCATTCTCAATGACTGAGGTGACCAGATCACTTTAGGGCAAGAGCCCAAGGATGATACAATCCCACTACATTCTCGAGGACTGAAGTCACTAGATCTATTCTAGACAGATGTCCCAGGATGATACAATCCCTCTTCATTCTCGATGACCGAGGTCACTGGATCACTTTAGGGAAAGAGCCTAGGGATGATACAATCCCACTACAACATCACTACTCCCCCTTTCGAGGAAGGTCTTTCCAAACAACACCAAGCTTGTCTCGAAAGTGTTCGAAATTTACTCGAGACAGAGGCTTCATCAGCACATCAGCAAATTGTTCATCCATACTCACATACTGGAGCTTTATGGCTCCCTTCTGCATCATATCTCGAATGTAGAAATACCTAATTTCTATGTGCTTCGATCTATTATGGAATACTGGGTTCTCTGTCATCTTTATACAACTTTGATTATCACATAGAATCATGGTAGTGTCCAATTCTAGGTTGCATAATCCTAACATCAGCTTTCGAAGCCATATGGCTTCACAACTAGCAAAGCAAGTTGCTATATATTCTGCTTCGGCTGTGCTTAGATAAACACTAGATTGCTTTCTGCTAAACCATGAAATCATAGCAAATCCTACACTATAACATCCACCTGAAGTACTTTTTCTATCTGAGATATTTCTAGCCTAATCTACATCTATGTATCCATACAATCTGTACTCATGGCTACCATCATAGTATAGACCAAAGTCTATAGTCCCTTTCAGATATCTCATCATATGTTTTGCAGCTACTAAGTGAACCCATCTTGGTTGAACAAGGAATTGACTTAAGGATTTCACAGCCAAACAAATGTCTGGTCTGGTATTTGTTAAATACATCAATGACCCAATGATCTATCTGTAGTGAGTCACATCCACTAATTTTGATGGGTCATCAGCTAACGACTTTAGTTTGGATTCCATGGGTGTGGCCATGGCTTTACATTCCAACATATTGAATCTCTTCAATATCTCTACCGTATACTTTCCTTGGTTGAGAAATATTCCTTCTGAACTTTGCCACACTTCCAGACCTAGGAAATAATGCATTAACCCAAGGTCTTTCATCTCAAATTCTTTTTCTAGTTTCTTCTTGCTTTCTATAATCTGTTTCTCATTCCCTGTCAAGAATAAGTCATCCACATATAACAGCAGGATGACAGGCACATCTTTTACAACCTTAAGATAAAGGTCAGGATCAGCTTTACTCTTGGTGAAGCCCATTCTTGACAAGAAACTGTCTATCCTTTCATACCAAGCTCGAGGAGCTTTTTTTAGGCCATAGAGGGCCTTCTTCAACTTGCATACATGAGTATGTCTATCATCAACTTCAAATCCTTGTGGTTGTTCTATGTATACTTCTTCTTCGATCACATCGTTCAGAAAAGATGTTTTCACATCCATCTGGTGTAATTCCCATCTCATCATAGATGCCAGTGCCATGATAGCTCTAATCGAAGTATACCGTGCTACTGGAGCAAATGTTTCTTCATAATCAATTCCCTCATTTTGAGAGAATCCTCTGGCCACAAATCTTGCCTTATACTTCTCGATACTTCCGTCAGCAGCATGCTTTATTTTGAATATCCATTTGGAGGATACTATACTCTTTCCTTCAGGTTTGGGAACTATATCCCAAACATCATTCTTCATTATTGACTAGTATTCTTCAGTCATTGCTTCCACCCATTCTTTCTTCTATACAATTTCTTCATGGCTTGTAGGTTCTTGATCTACAAGATCACACATCAAGGATACATAATTGGAAAAAGTCTTAGGCTTCTTTCTTTCCCTTGTGGAGCCTTCAGGAGCTCCATATCTTTCTGCTTCTCATATAATTTCTCTTGTCCAAGCAAGCTTTCTCTTTCTTGACATCTCCATCATGGGAGGTTCTTGTGGTTCTGCTAAGTAATGTTCTTCAGGACCTTCATCTTTAGGGAGACATGTAGTTTCTTTATTTCTGGGAGATGTCTCTTCTTCATGTTGGAACTTCCTGTATTTCTTGAGGGTCATCTCTTCATCAAATGTCACATCTCAAGTGATTTCTATGAGATGGAATCCAAGAATATAGATTCTGAATGCTTTGGATACTTCACAATATCCAACAAATATCCCCTTCTTTTCGGAAGGGTCTAACTTGGTTCTTTTCTCTTTCGGTATATGAATATATATTGGACAACCAAATATCTTGAGGTGACTTACCTCAGGCTTATTTCCTATGAATATCTCTTCTGGAGTCTTGAACCCAAGAGCACTGTGAGATATTCTATTTTCCACATACACAGCAGTTCTTGCTACTTCTGCCCATAGATGCATTGGAAGATCTTGATCATATATCATTGTCTTCACTGCCTCCATGATGGTTCTATTCTTTCTTTCCACAACCCCATTCTATTGCGGATTGTAGGGAGTAGTTAGTTCCCTCTTGATTCCAGCATCTTTGCAAAAATCCTAAAACTCTTTTGAGGTATATTCTCCTCCATTGTCTGAACGAAGTGTCTTTATCTTCTTGGTTGAAAGATTCTCTATCAAGGCTTTGAACTCCTTGAATTTCTCAAACACTTCACTCTTTGCTTTCAAGAAGTATATCCAAGTCTTTCTTGAAAAGTCATCAATGAATGTGATATAATATTCAAAGCCACTTAAGGATGTAGAAGACATTGGACCACATACATCTGAATGAATCAATTCCAACATACCTTTTTTTTTTGTTTCACTTTTCAGAAATGGATTCTTGATGTTCTTTCCTTTCGCACATCCTTTGCAAATGCCTTCATGCTTGATATTCATATTTGGTAATCCCATCACTAAGTTGTTCACATGAGGTAGAGCCTTGTAGTTGATGTGGGCAAGCCTTCTATGCCATAGTTCACTAGGGTCAGTGGACTCATGAACAAAGGTTGTTTCTGGATGCCCCTTGAGTTTATACAAGCCTCCTTCTTCTTCACCAATGATGATTGCATCTTTAATATTCTTTCCTTTGGGCCACATGAGTACTTGGCCATCTATGAAAGCAACTCTGAATCCTTTCTTATCTAAATCTGAGATAGAAAGTAAGTTCTTCTTTAAACTAGGTACATATAATACATTTTTCATCTTTAGAGGATTACCTAAATCAATTTTGTAGCTTGCTTCACCAACTCCTTTGATCGGATATTGATAGTCATCTCCTAGGGATACTTTCTGAGGAGAGCCTCTTTCTTCAAGTTTGGACAGAGTTTTCTTTTGTCCTGTCATGTGCTTTGAAGCACCACTATCAATAATCCAAGTGTCTTCTCCAGGTGTTATAGTCCCAGAGAGTACAAAGAATAGTACATACTCTTTTGCATCTTCTTCTCTAGCTTGCTTTCTTAGAGGTCCTTCTTCTTCTTCTTCTTCATCTTCATCTTCCACTAGATAAGCATGATATATTTTGTTGTTGTTGATCCTCTTCTTATACTCTTACTTCTTTATAGGAAAATTTCGGGCAATGTTTCCTATCTTATCACAATGAAAACATTGAAAGCCAGAGTAGTCTTTCTCTAGATGATTTTCCCTTCTTCTTTGGATTCTTCTGGGAGGTTGAGACTCCTTGACGTTTCTTCTCCTGAATTTAGGTTGAATTCTTCTTTTCTTGGTGTGAGTGGCTAGGGCTTGATCATCTTCCTTTAGCAAGGCTTCTCGGTTTGCCACTCTAGTCTCTTCGTGAATGCAGTCTTCCCATACTACTTCAAACATCATGATTTATTTTTTGGCACACATCATCTGGATGAAGGATTCCCAGAGTCTAGTGAGACCATTGAGAGCATTCATAACCAATTCATCTTCATCAAGCTTATATCCAACAGCTTCTAGTTGCTCTTTGATCTGAGAAACCCTTGTGAAGTAGTCTTGGATGGATTCTCCATGACTCATCTTGGTACTCTTCAGTTGAGCTCTTAGATTCATCTTCCTGTTGATGTTTCTTCCCTCATACATTTTGGAAAGGGCATCATACATTTATTTTGGAGTCTTCTTGGATGACACTTGAGGGAGCAAGTGAACCTTGATGGAATCATCAATAATCCTTTGTGCTCTAATCATATCCTTTCTGTGTTTCTCCTTGGCTTCAAATTCTTAAGGTTCTGAGAATTCTTCTTTGACATACTTATCAAGATCATTCTCTTGGATAATGAGACCAATCCTATATTTCCGTTCTTGGAAATTCTCTATGCCTTCTAGCTTGTCCTCAAGCTTAGTGCTTGGGGCCATCTTATCATAAAATCACAAAAAATTGAAATTTTGCAGAATGAGAAACCGATCTTACCAGGAGATGTGCTTGAATGAGGTGAGTTGACTAGTGAGCTTGGATTCTGGAGATTTCAATTCTCCACCTTCCAAATCAAACTTGCAAGATTCAGCTTCTGTAGTTTTCTGGTTCAGTAGTTTTCTGGTATGGCTGTCAAACTAGGGTTTGACTTTTCTGGAAACTTACACATCCAAAATATATGATTCCAGGCTCAAAAAATGTTCTTTGGGAGGGTGCAACTTTCCATGCAATCAATTTTCTGAAACTCAAAAATTTTCTCGAAACCCTAATTTCTTCCTGGGAGAGAGAGAGGGCTATTCTTCCTTGTGAAGGCTGTCCTATTTAGGGTGGCTATGATATGATGTTAACTTTTCATATGCTTATCTAAGACATCAGTATTTCATTTCATTTTCATAACAAAAGCATATAAGCGGGATCACTAAAAGAAACAGTATCACAAGAAAAACACATATTTATCCTGGGAAAACCCTAAAGGGAAAAACCCAGCAAAAGCTTCCTCAACATAGATGCCCAAAAAGATAAAAGGTAAAACCAACAAGGAGATCAAATCCTGATCCTCCTCCTTCTCCGGCTACTTCTCTCTCTCCACTAATGCACTACACAAGTGAGAGTGTGTTCCCCAAATGAGGAGCTCTACACTTCTATGTATATTCATCCGTTTACTTAAGTTAACTCATCTATCATGTAGGCCCACGTTAATCATGTAGGCTTGAGTTACACATGTAGGATAAAGTAACCACACTGGGGTGCTAATGACCCACCTTTACAATTAGAGGGGAATACCTTATGACTCTTATTAGTTCTTTTGATTAGGAGCATCGGGGTACAAAGTAATACAAGTGGTTCTCCCGATAGGACCATCGGGGACCACAAAAATATACATATAGAATATTCTTCAAAGTTACAATATTTCAACAAGATTTTATAACACTCTAGAGTGCTTCTTCTTGAGGACAAGCAAACATGGGAGGGGAGGATGGTCATGTCCCTCCCTTAAAGGGACCTTGAATGTGTTGACCTTGAAAAACTCCTAGGAGGACAAAAGATGAATTGATTATTTTTCCTAGGGAATTTTGTTAATTTCATACTTAGGAGGCATGTACTAAGTTTGTTTCCAGTTCTGAATTATTTTTATGTCATTATTTAATTAATATGCAAATAATACATGTGGAATTGATTTTCCATGTTAGAGGGGTGCATTAGGAAAGTCAACTTACCTTGAATTACAATTTAGAAAGTGACAAGGAATCTGGAAAAAGAAAACTCTAAGAAAAATATAGAAACTGACAAAAGAAAGGAAAAATTGTCAGTTCAAAAGCAGTAAACTATGGGCCAAAGGTGGCCACAATGTCTATTCTCATGAGCAGTTACAAAAGCAGAAAGTACAGAAAAATAAATCAATGTAAAAACAAGAAACTCTGGTCCAAAGGAGGGTGTGGTTACTATTTTGATGAAGAGTTAATGACATGGAAATATCATACATGACTAATACATGTTATTTTCCTCAAGAAGGGTGAATTCATGATTAGGGTTAGGTTTTAGCAAGTTGAAACTTGCTCAATCGGTGAAGGACTTGCTCAAAAAGTCACCCAAGTCACTCAAGGTTTATTTAAGGGTTCTTCCAACTCCATTATTCATTTTGATTGATGTATGCTTTGGTATTGAGTGAAGCTAAGCTTCAATACTGAGTGATGAGCCTCAATTCTCTTTGGTAATGGGCGCCAAATCCCATGTTCCTATCCCGCCTCTCTTCTTCCCATCTTCATTATAGGTCATACCGACACTAAGGAGAAGATTTATTCTATATATGGAGTGTTATTGTATGTTCTGAATCCATTCCCATTCTAGTGCAACATATTACAGAGATTGGGATACTCTCCCATTCGAATAACAAATCTCTTTACAATCTTCCCTTTGATTCATGAGATATTGTTGATAAAAATTTATGAGGTGAGTTTGATGGATATATTTAGTTAATTGAGATTATTATCATTCCCTGATATCAGTTTCATAACATTACCAATGTTTTTGTAGAGTTCATGTAGTTTGCCACTACAATTTTACCTCAAGTTCTAGTTTTTGTCCTTGCAATGAAGTCTAAATTAATGAATCAAGATATGAAACCCTTGTGAGATGAAATTTTGTACTAAATTATCATTATTTATGTATTCCTACCTTTCTTCAATTATTACAAATTTTTGAATAATTTTGTTTTACTTTTGAGAAGCATTTCGACACCCTAGCTAGAAATGCATGAAAAAACGACTAGTTTTGTATTTCGAATAAGTTAGAGGAATGAAAATTTTTGTGTCTTATTTAATTGAATTTTGAGCATTAATTAACATAATATTGAACATCTTCCAAGTATAAAACTGAAGTTTACTAACCTTCTTCCTATGTTTGGACTCCCCAGAATTCGAGCCTAGAGTTTAGTCCAAGGGACTAGTTTTTCCTATGCAATTTCCTAAACATCAAAATCTGTTATAAACCTTCATAGACATTTATATACATTCATATAAATTAAGTTCATATCCATATGATTTTCCTTAGCCTCTGGTTTTTGGAAGTGAAGGTTCATTCCCAGTTGGCAGGGTTGTGACACTTAGAAGCGTGGGAGTAAACTTCAACGAAGCTGATTTCAAAACCTAAAAGGACAAAACATACAACATATTAGGGAAATAACTATATCTTTCCAAAAAAAATATCTTGTTTTCTTCCCTTATCCCTCTACCATTTCCATTTTTATCAGCAATGCCCACAATTTACCCCGTATAAAGAAGTGAATGGTTTAATATTAAAATTTTATTTCTTATTCTAATTCATATCAGCAACAAAGATAATATTCTGATATGATTTGATACCAGTATATATCCAAATCCTAGGCTCTATCAAGCTCCTATAGGGATCAAATTTCTTGAGGTGAAAACCTCTTCTTAAGTATTACACTCAAGGTGCTATATTTGGTGTGCCCTATATATAGCCATTGATTTGATTAAAACTAAAAGTCACATCTTTTTATTTAAGGTCAACATATAATATTTTTATTGTTAATATCTAATATTATTATGGCCAACATATAATATTTTTTATTATTTTTTATTTTGTTAGGAACAAACATTACAATATCTTCCCCATACATGGTTTTAAAACCATGTGCAAGGCCCTCCTAAAACCATGGGTTATTTAGGGGGCCTTTCACATGGTTTTAAAAACATGTGCAAGGCCAATATATTTTTGCGGATAATTCATTTTTTTATTTTTTATTGTTTTGTTAGCTAGAAACATTACAACATCTCCCCCATATTAGGTTGTTTTTGTGGCCGACATTTATTTTGGCGGATAATTAAAATTTTTATTTTTTATTATTTTGTTAGTAACAAACATTACAAGATGGAAAAACGTTACAAGATCTCCCTCATGACAAATGCTACAATATCTCCCTCATACTGGGCTGTAGAGCGCCTCTCGGCGCAATCAGGGATATTGCATGGTGTACACTCAAATATTCTATAGCCTGCTTGATACCTTCTAACTAGCCTGTCATATCCCTTCATTTTTTTTCATCTCATGACTATGGTCATTTTCCATTTTAGAGTGGTATAATTTATTTGAGCTCAATTTGAAGGGACAAAGTTTCATTTATTTCAAATTACTTTTCCTCCATAACCCACATGCAGTATTTACATTCATACGGGCCGAATCCCAAGATGGACATTTAATAATTAATTGATTTACCTAAATAAAACATAGAGTTCGAGACCCTGGAAAATATGCATCTAAGGAAGGATCAATTAGTTGATTCTCAAATAGTTACATTGGTCTCATGTAGTAAAACGAATAGATAGGTATCCTCTAGGTAAATAATTAGTTGGCCCTATGGCTTTTAAGCACCATATTTAGACCTGCCCCTTCTTCAATCTAGAATCCCCAACAAATCCTTGACTCCTCAATCCCATACAACTTATTTATATATATTTATAATCTACACAAGGGGATCTTCTTGTTATTCAGTCTACCTAAAATAGCTATTCGAGAGAGATAGTTTACTTGCTTGGCCGACCCAGGAATGAGATTATAGGCCCTATACAGCTGCTCTAAATGGTTATAGGCCATATAGGATCTATACTTGTAACCACCATACATGGTTTAATGAATAGGTTAGACCTTCCCCAGGAATGATTGGATTTCACACGCAGGATGGACACAAATAGGGTCAGAGACATGATGGAAATAGGGCGGGTATGATAGGGATTTAAATAGGGATTTAACAGATAGGAGAGGGAAGGGTTTGAAAATCGATAATGAACCTTATAAATAAACACATTTATTATATGTGTACTTATCTCAGGTTTATTTTTTCATAAACTTGGTTTTTTTTTATTCCTTTCATCCTTGATGAAATCTTTGAATAGGTAAACTCAAAGGATCAAAGGAAGAATCTCAATTTCATGAGTTAATGAGTCACTTTCACCCCACACATACCAAGGATTTGTGCTTGTTGGGTGGTCGGGACAATGATGTTCCTCATCTTACCAAATATGATATTATATAGTATCAACTTTATCCTTAATTAACACAAGTCTAAGTTAACTAAAATGACCTACATGGAACAAGGCCTTTTTGTTTCCAAATAACAAAAAGGGACAAAATACTCAACCATCTTATAGACACTCTTGTGTGAAGGAGGCACAAACCATTTACAATAATCAAATAAAATAACTCTCCCTTGAAAAACGATTGCATATAAAATTTGAACTCTCTCCCACCAATATGTTGCAAAGGGAAAACTATATCCTTTATTTTTTATAGTTGTATAAAAAACAATAACAATTGTTCATTTAAATTTAGAATAGAGCATACAAAACAAGTGAAAATGTTTCATGAATTCAATACATGAGCATTGGGATTCATAACCCATGAAATACCATCCTACACTCTTCATATGGTTTAAATCTTAATTATGGGGTTTGGTAATGCAAATAATTTATTTAGTGGCATATACCTCCACCTATAGTTCCATCCTCATGTAGCTTAATTTAGTGGAGGAAAAGTTCTCAAAAGATCAGTCACATGGAATAGAGAAATGCATTGGCAATATTGGATGTTTTGTGACTTTATCTCTGACAAAACAAATATTATGACAGTGATTCAACACAAACATTTCCCCTTTGACATGTCAAAATCCATAAACAGTAGGATTTTCAATCCCTAGGATATAATGGAAAATAATCGAAAGAAATAACAAAAGCCCAATTTCAATGTGGAATGTTATACCAAGCAAAAGAAGTTGAGGGGAAAACTATCCACCAAATTTAAAAAGTCATTAAAATGAAGCAAGTGATCCTGAAAAAAACATGTGATTTTATATCTAAGAAACTTTTCTCAAGAGAACTTACGTCGAACCACACACTCCTTTCTTAATACAAATTTTATTTGTTTCAACTTAAAAAAAGTTATAGAAAACTATGAAATATTTATTAGATAATATTATGTTGATTTAAGATACCATATGAATAGAAGGTAATATATCTAATTTTCATCATGTGTTTTTTTTGAAATAGTTGGTCCTTTAGTCCTTTTAGAGTCCTCGTATACACTCCTGGTGCATATAATTTAAATTATCATCCCAGGGTACACCCCACTGCTCCAAAGATTGCATGTCATTCATGAACCCTAAAACATGAATCCTAAAAGGTGCCTACCATTTGTTGTGCACTTTTTGTCTATGGCCTCTCAACTATTAAACTTATGGACACAACTTTCCACATCGATATTAAGTGTAATCATTTCAAAATGTCCAACTTACATAGGTCTTGTTTGGGAAGAGAATTTACTATCTTCAAGACTACTCCTGCTACTTGTGCTCTATGAGCCACCTCTTCATTTTTTTGGTCCAAGTGTTCCAGGACCCACCTCTTCATTTAATCTATATGATATTAGGCTCTTATCTTAGAGAATAACAAGCAAAACAATCAATCATAATAGACAATGAACACAAAGATTTTCCTCGGGGAAACCATAAAGGAGAAAACCCTGCAACTTCCTTAGAGATAGAATAAGCACCAAAAGTAAAACCCAAAGATACAAAGATGATCTTCCGACAGTAGTTGTCTCTCTCTCTCTCTTTTCCCAGCTTCTTCTATTTCTCAGTTATGCACTACAACTGAGTGTGAGTATCTATGTGATAAAGAGAAAGACTCACTTTCTATTTATACTAGTCGCTGACTTGACATTAAATCACCCGGGTTGACTTCTCTGGGAGAGTCTAATAACCCTAGTGCCCCACAAATGTGGGTACTTTAACCCTTGAACGATAAGAAGGGTTACCCTCTATGACTTTACATGACTTGATTACATTACTGATACCCCCAATAGGAACATCAGGGTACAATACATAAGATATACATGTGAATACATCTCGAAGTTACAAATACATAAACACTTCCTCTAAACTAGGAAGGTATTCTCTTGACACAATTATCAGCACAAGTCTTCATCACTGGATCAACTCTGGATAATCATTGGATCATCATCATCACTGGATCATAATCAAGTTTGGATCATCACTAGATCATCATCAAGTCTTCCACTATCTAGAACAAATGGTGCTATCTCTCAATTCTACTAGTCACAAGACATTCTATAGAGCCAACCCTTTTTCATGCTGGTTGTAGGCCTAGCCTCCATGTATGTCTTCATCTTCTTTAGCACTTATATCTGACTAGAGGAGGAACACATCCAAGAACCATGTTAGAAAGGCTCGACACTCAAATATAACCATATTGGGAGGAACACATCCAAGAACCATGTCAGAAATGCCCAACCAGCACTCACATCTAACCATGGGAGGAAAACATCCAAGAACCATGTCAGAAATTCCCAGCACTTATATTTACCAGCATGATAGGACACATGTACTATCATCTGTGAAAAGGCCTAGCACTTACAATCACCAGCATGGTAGGACACACCTAATACCATCTGTGAAAAGGCCCAACACTTACAATCACCATCATGGTAGGACACACCTACCACCGTCTATGAAAAGGACCAGATCTTAAAACCATTAGCATGATAGGATGCACCTACTATCATCTATGGAAAGGCACAGCACTTACAACCATCAACATGATAGGCCACACCTACTATCATTTTTGGAAAGGCCCTGCACTTGCAACTGATCATGTGGGATCCAATCCCACACTCATATCAGAATGGCTCTGCGCTTACATCTGATCATGTGGGAGCCAATACCACAATCATATCAGAATGTCTCAGCACTTACATCTAATCATGTGAGAGCCAATCCTACAGTCATATCATAATGGCTCTACACTTACATTTGATCATGTGGGAACCAATCCCATAGCCATATCAGAATGGCTCTGTACTTACATATGACCATGGAAGGAACCAATCCTATCACCATGTTAGAAGGACTCTACACTTACATATGACCATGGAAGGAACCAATCCTATCACCATGTCAAAAGGGCTCTGTAATTACATCTAACCATGGAAGGAACCAATCTTATCACCATGTCAGAAGGGCTCATGGACGCATCACTTCCTCTTGGAAGGAACCTCGATCTAGAGAACACCAAGCTTCTCCATGAAGTACTCAAACTTTAGTCTAGCTAATGGTTTGATCAACACATCAGTTATCATTTTTTCCATCGCAACATACAAGAGCTTCACTACTCCTCTCTACACCATATCCCTGATATAGTGATATTTGATCTCAATATGCTTTGACTTGTCATGGAACATTGGGTTCTCTAACAACTTCACACAACTATGGTTGTTGCAATATATACAAGGAGCATCCAACTGGAGATCAAAAAAATTAGATAGCAGCTTCCTCATCCACACTACCTCACAATTAGTCGAACAAGCTGCAACATACTATGCTTTGGCTGTAGTTAGTGCCACGCAGGATTGCTTCCTGCTAAACCAAGAGATCACACCTAATTCCATACTGAAGTAGCACCCTAAAGTTCTCTTCCTATTAATGGCACTGCTTTCCCAATATGAATCCACATAACCTTCCAGGTTAATATTTTGATTTGCCTCATACTTGAGCCCATAATCAACTGTACCCTTCAGGTACCTGAGAATATGCTTTGCAGCAATCAAGTGAACATGTACCGAATCTATCAGGAACTGGCTCAATGTGTTCACAGTAAAGCAGATATCTAGTCTTGTGTTTGTTAGGTACATCAAGGACCCAATCATCTGATGATACATCGTAGCATCAATCGACTTGGATGAAGCATCACTCAATAGTTTCAAGTTCGATGCCATAGGTGTGGTCATGGCCTTGTAGTCCATCATCCTGAACCTCTTCACAATCTCTAGTACATACTTCCCTTGTCCTAGGGAGATTCCATCCACATTCTGCCACACCTCCATGCCTAGAAAGTAATGCATCATACCCAAGTCCTTCATCTCGAACTCAACAGCCAGCTTCTTCTTTGTGTATGCAATCAACCCATCTGCACTTGTTAAAAACAGATCATCTACATACAGTAGGAGCATCACCAGGATACCTTCTTCAACCTTATAGTAAAGTTTGGAATCTGCTTTACTCTTGGTAAATCCCAAGCTATTCCGAAAGCTGTCAATTCTGTCGTACCATGTCCTAGGTTCTTGTTTCAAACCGTACAGGTATTTCTTCAATTTGCACACATGAGACTCCCTATCATGTGTCTCAAAACCAAGTGGCTTCTCCACATACACTTCCTCTTCTACTACACCATTCAAGAAAGCAATATTGACATCCATTTGGTGTACCTTCCGTTTCATGATTGCATCCAGAGCTAGTACTGATCCGATGGAAGTGTATCTTGCTACAAGTGCAAAAGTATCTTCATAATCTATTCCTTCTTTCTAGGAGAAGACATGAGCCACAAATATTTCTTTATATTTCTCTATGCTCCCATCTGCAACATGCTTGATATTGTAGATCCACTTGGAAGTCACAACAAACTTCCCCTTTGGTCTTGGGATAACATCCCAAAAATCATTCTTCATGATTGGCTGATACTCCTTGATCATAGCATCCTTCCATTCTTTCTTCTCCGCTGCTTCTTCATAATTGGAAGGTTCTTTATCGATGAGGTCACATAATAGGGCTACATATCCAGAGTAGGACCTAGTTCTCTTTCTTTCTTTGTGCATTTGTTCTAAAGCCCCATATCTTTTTGAACCTTTGATAGCCTCTTGTACCCATGCAGATTTCCTATTGTGAGGATTATTCTCCAGGGATGATTTTAAGGAACCATACTTATTTAAAAGTGTATAAATGTTGGCGAATATTACCAATTCTTAAAACTCTAACTATAAAATTATTGGCGATATTTTAAGAAAAATATTTTAATTTCCAAGGATTTTATATCGTTTATATAATAATTTGGCAATTTTTAGGATGAAAAAATTTTACTCCATCAAAATTGGGAGAAACAGGGCTTCAAAAAATGCAAAATGGCAGATCCTTTTTGGGAGAAAAACATGGAAAAATAGCCCATTGGGCTAAAATTAGCCCCCAAAATTATCCTTGTTATTCTCCTAAGGTGGATCTACTAGTTCCTGAGGTTCTTCCATTTCTTGATCTTCTTCTGGAGTTGCTTTATTCATAGTTGTATCTTGGATTCTAGGTACTTCTACTTCTTCAGGGTCTTCAGCAGGTCTCTTTCTGGATTTGTTGTAAGCTATGTCTTCATCAAATGTTACATCTCTACTAATGTCAATCTTATTGAACCCTGGGAAGTATATTCTATAAGCCTTTGAGCTTTCAAAGTATCCCACAAATATACCCTTCTTTCCTGAAGGATCTAACTTTGTCCTCTTTTCTTTTGGAATGTGTATGTACACTGGACAGCCAAATATTCTGAGATGACTGACTTCTGGTTTTTTGCCGGAAAAGACTTCTTCAGGTGTCTTGTTCTTGAGTACTCTATGTGGAGTATAATCCTATACATACACAGCTGTCCTGGCAGCTTCTGCCCATAGATGCATAGGAAGGTCTTGATCATGAAGCATTTCCCTTGCTACTTCCATGATGGTTCTATTCTTTCTTTCTGCAACCCCATTCTGTTTTGGATTATATGGAGTGTTCAACTCCCTCTTAATCCCTGAATCTTTGCATAATTATTTTGAATTCATTTGATGTGAATTCTCTTCCATTGTCTGATTGAAATATCTTGATCTTCTTCTCTGTGTGGTTCTCTATCAAGGATTTGAATTCCTTGAACTTGCTGAATACTTCATCCTTGTTCTTCATGAAGTATATCCATGTCATCCTAGAAAAATATTCAATGAAAGAAACATAATATACATACCTTCTTAGAGAACTGGATGACATTGGACCGCATACATCAAAGTGAATGATTTCCAAGATTCCTTTTTCCTTGGTCTCGTTGCTTGGAAATGTCTTCTTTGTGTTCTTCCCTTTCGCACATCCTTTGGATAGACCTTCATGTTTTTCTTGCATTTCTAGCATACTTTCAATAGCTTTGCTTGCTAGTGGTAGTGCCCTGTAGTGCACATGTGGAAGGCTTCTATGGAAAAGTTCATTTGGTTCTATTGAGTTATGAACCAAAGCTTGTTCTGGTTGACCCTTCAATTTGTATACTCCTTCCTCTTATTCTCCAATTACTACTGCATCATTAATAGTATTTCCTTTTGGCCACATGAGGACTCAACCATCTATAAATTCAACTCTCATGCCTTTTGTATCTAATGTCGATATGGAGAGAAGGTTCTTCTTTAGTCCTAGTACAAATAAGACATCCTTCATTTTCATAGACTTTCAAGAGTTTAGTTTATAGGAGGATGCAACACTACCTTTTATGGGATACTGATAGTCATCCCCAAGTTTCACCTTGTGAGGTGACTCATGTTCGGATAATTTCACAAAGGAATCACTAAATCCCATCATATGTTTGGAATCCCCACTGTCTATAAGTCAGTCATTGCTTCCATGTGTGACAGCTCAGGCAGAGATCAACACATATTCTTCATCACTTGAAGAATCATCACTTTCTTCCCTGAATTTCTTTCTGGGAGGTTCATCATCCTCTGTAGTGTGAACATTATTTCATTTCTTGTTTCCCTTCTTCTTGTGAGATCCATTTCTATTTCTAGGCCATTCTCTAGCATAGTGTCCTTTCTCTTCACATGTATAGCATCTGATTTTAGAGAAATATTCGTTAGATTTTCTAGGATTATCTTTTTGGTGAGAGTGCTTACCTTTATGATACTTTGTTCTACTTTTGTTGGAGTGTACTATGAGAGCTTGATATTCACTTCCCATCTTTTCTTCTCGAGCTGCTATCCGAGCTTATTCTTGTGAGCATTCCTCCCACAGTGTACTAAACTTGACTAGCTTCTTTCTGGCACAAATCCCTTGAATGAAATATTCCCAATACCTAGGGAGACCATTCAAGGTGGTCATCACAATTTCTTCATTCTCTACTTCTTCATCTACTACTTCAATCTATTCCTTGATCTGAGAGACCCTTGTAAAGTAAGACTGTATGGTCTCCGCATTCTGGATCTTTACAGTCTTCAATTGATTTCTCAGAGTCATCTTCTAGTTTATGTTCTTCCCTTCAAATAACTTGGTCAGGGCATCAAAAATCTCTTTAGGTGTCTTTAGCGATGATACTTGAGGTATGAGGTCATCCTTGATTGAATCAGCAATAGTACTCTTAGCCATGACCAATTTATTTTTTTGTAAGGCCTTAGCCTCATCTCCTTCTAGAACTGGAACCTCTCCAATTATGTAGGAGTCTAAATCATTTTCTTCCAGGACCAGGGATATCCTATACTTCCAGGCTCGAAAGTTTTCAACTCCCTCAAGATTTTCATTAAGATTGGTATGATGAGACATCTTAACAGAGAACCTCAAATGGAAATACAAAAGATTTAGATCTTACAAGTTTAAGATGTCCGAACTAGATCTGGAGCTGAATTTCTGTAGAGTTGGTTTTCTGGTTCAGGAGCATATTTAGGGTTTGAATTTCCTAGAGTTTTGTCCAACCAAAAAATTTGATTTTGATCTCTAAACTTTGATTTTGGGGAGGATATCAATCTTGGCCTAGGATCACTCAAAAGTTCCACTTCTATCGGAAGCCCTAATTTTCCGCAACAGTTTCAGGTCAAAAACTAAAAAATGCTCAGAATCAGATTCTGCTTTGACATAAAGATGCACCCTAGAGAGGAGAGTCAGCCTAGCATCCTTTTGTTGATAATTTGTGGAGGGAGATCCAAAAAGTAGGAATCCCTAGCTGCAGCAGCTGCATAGTGTCTTCTTCTCAAGTTAGCTCTGATACCATGTTAGATTTTTATCATTTAAGCTATATGATCTTAGGATCTTATCTGAGAGAATAACAAGCACAACAATCAATCACAATAGACAATGAACACAAATATTTTCCTCGGGGAAACCATAAAGGATAAAAAAACCCACAACTTTCTTAGAGATAGAATAAGCACCAAAAGTAAAACCCAACGATACAAAGATGATCTCCCAACAATAGTTCTCTCTCTCTCTCTCTCTCTCTCTCTCTCTCTCTTGTCTTAGCTTCTTCTCTTTCTCAGTTATGCGCTACAACTGAGTGTGATTATCTATGTGATAAATAGAAAGACTCACTTTCTATTTATACTAGTTTCCGACTTGACATTAACTCACGAGGGCCGACTTCTCTAGGAGAGTCTAATAACCTTAGTGCCCCACAACTGCAGGGACTTTAACCCTTGAACAATAAGAAGGGTTACCCTCTATGACTTTACATGACTTGATTACATTACTGATACTCTCGATAGGAACATCGGGGTACAATACATAAGATATACATGTGAATACATTCCGAAGTTACAAATACATCAACATTTACTACAATAGCTACTGTTTGATGTGATAATTACAGTTGCAATATTATTAGTAGTCACATATTTACTTGCATATCCCTATGAATACTAAGCCTTCTTGCACATTGTTATACATAGTGTCATGATATCTTTCTTCTTGACATAATTTCTTCTATATGTCATTCTGACGCTCATGTCTATACATGTCTATACCAAGAAAGTGGGAAATACACCAAGTTTTTCTTTTTATGGATATGAATTTTAATGTTATCTTGTGGGGCATTTGTCCCTTTGCAATGATTTTTTTTTTAAATACATGGACATTGTCACTATAGCGACGACAAAATTCATAGAAATCGTCACTATAGCAATGGATAATACTTGGTCATCTCTTTCTTAGGGAACAATATTTTGTAGCTATAGTGATGATCATTCGTTGCTTGTATAACAAATTTGTCGCTATGTGCATGATTGGTCATCACTCTGGGGACGATTTCCTGTTGTTATAGTGACAGAAGTATGCCACTATAGAGACAAAGGAATGTCTCTATAGCGACACAGTAACATTTCTATAGAAACAAAGAAACATCGTAATAGTGACAAATGGATGTCTCTATAGCGAAAAATAGAGGTTTTTAAAGTAGGGTTCCCTCATTCCATGTGTCATCTCTTTCCTATCACCATAGAGAGAAAATGTTTAAAGTGTGGCTACATTGACGATAATGTTTCCACGAAATTTGGGCTCATGTTCATCGCTATAGAGACACAAATGTGTTGCTATAGTAGTGATTTGTTGTGGGAAAAATGTTCACATCTACTAGTGCACCTTCTTTGTTATCAATTGTAATGTCCCCAGTTTTGACCATGTTTGCATGATGTGTATATTGTAATTAATCGTGGTGAGGAGCTCAAGGCAAAAGCCCCACCATCGATTTGGTTGTGTGTGTATTTCGGAAATGGGGGTAGTTGCCGATGGTTAATTGTGCCATTTAGCACATTATATTCGGCATCATGTAAATACACACATCAATTAAAACCAAAACCACAACCATCTACGACAATGCAACGTTGAATGAAAAGGGCATGGTTCCAAAGGATAAGGGGTGGGGGATGTCAAACCTTAGTCTATGGGGGAAAAACCCATGTTTCACCACCTTTGTTGTTGTCACCTTTTGTCTCATCCAACCTTGTCAACCTCTTTAATGCTTCAGCTGGTGGTTGAGGAGTTATGGCTGAGTGGTTGAGGGCATTAATTGCTGGAGAAAATCGTGGGTAAGGAGGCAAGCAACTCCATCTTCCCCATGACTCCATTTTCTCGCCTACTTGTTCGTCCTCCTCACGTAGAGTGATGGTCTGTTCATCTCCTCACGCAGAGGTCTGTTCGTTCTCCCAATGGCCTGCTGATTCGCGTGCAGAGGTGAGGCTGTTTCCCCTCACGCGCAGGCTGAAATCCTCACACAGAAATCGGGTATGTTTTTCCCGTGTATTTTGCTGTTGGGTGCAAGCTTTTCCTCACGCATAGACCGTTGAGGTCGATTTCCCATGTGAGAGCCGTGCTCACTGTCTTTGTTTTTGGGCTGTTGTCTTCCCCACATTTTCGGTTGGCTATGGTGTCCAAATTACGTTTGGGCTGCTATGCATTCAGATTGAGTCGTTTTCTACAGTGGTCTGCGTCTGAATTTCCCTGTTGTTTGGGACTGTGTATAGCTGCCATCGCTGGCATTGTGAGTTGTGGCTATTGATTGCCATAGTCATTGGCTGAGTCTCCTGTGTTTATGCTGGGAGTGTTGTTTCCTATTCACTATGGGCTGTGAATTGTTGCCATTATTCGCTAGTTGATTGGGATGCAGTTGTTTCCCTGGTTTGGGGTGTTGTTGCTGAGTTGTTTTGGCCACGTTAGGGTCAAGAACAAATCCGTGTTTCCCGTTGGACTTGATCTATGTTCATCCACGGTTTGGGGCTGTCCCCGGTAGTTTTGCTTCTTCACAGAGCTATGAAGGGATTGTTTGGTTGCTGGTATGCAGTGGTTGAACCTTGGACTGTGCTGGCTTGGCCGCTTGTTGAAGGCCTGTTAAACCCATCATTGTTTGGTTTGACTGTTTTGTCCCCCCTGGCTATGTGTAAGCCTGCGTTGACCCTTATCCTTGGAGGAATCATGCCCAGCTCGGGGGTGGCAGCGTTGCTGAGAGATTGATGAGCATGCTGGCCTATGGTTAGGTGGAACGTTGCAGCGACGTAGCTGGTTGTGGACGAGTTCTTCATTGAAAGATAAGTGCTGCTGGTTACTTCATCTTTGCAAATTTTGTTGATGACAAATGAATTATAATGAACATGATCAATGCTGGAATGTATATTTGTTTCCACTGTATAATTAAAGGATTATGCATCTATGCATTCTTGTATGTTTGGAATTCCTGTTATGATGCCTGTTTAAGCTCCCAATATCAGCATTTGATCTTTTGATTATCCTCATGGGCGGTTTCCCCAGATCGTGTTTGATGTTCGTCGTGTCCTCTTCACGGGTCTGAGGGATGGGGACGTGACAGAATGGTATCAGAGCTCTGGGTTGCAGCAATGGGCCACTATGGGCCAAGAAGGAGCAATTGACAGAGGTGTATCTCATTCTGCCCAGCTGAACCAGTGGAAGACTATGAAAAATTTAAAAAATTTTGTTGAAATGTTGAGCAATCGGAAGAACCATTGGAATTGACTTCCGCCGTTGAGGAAGAACTGCCGAAGTGGACGTCTGTCGTTGTGGGAAAATTGGTGAAGTTTTCCGTCCACTGTAGCGGAAGGTTTAACATTTTCCCATCCGCCGTTGTGGACGGCGAAGCGATTCCGCCTCCGACGTGAAAGACCGCCGACAGCTGATGTGGTCGAAGAAAGACAAATTTTGAATGAAAATTTGTTTAAGTGTTGGGAAATCGGAAGCGGGAGTGATCTCATATCCGCCGTTGTGGAAGGATTCATGAAGTGAACTTCCACCAGTCGGAAGGGAAAGTGGTCCGTCAGTCCGCCGTTGCGGAAGTGAAATCACTACAGCTTCCGATCCAAAAGTCAACCGACGCCCGACGTTAAAATTGTTCTCCATAAGTTCCGATCGGAAGAAGTTAAGGTTTGCGCGTCTGCCGTTGCGGAAGCCGAAGGCATTTTCCAGCCGATCAAAAAGACATCTGAATTCCGATGTCAGAAGTCTTCCGACGTCCGATGTAAGTGCCAAATCAGAAGGATTCAGACTTTGGCGAGCCGCTGTTGCGGAAGTCAAAGCCATCTGGCTTCCGATGTTAAAGTCTGCCGATGTTTGACGTAAGTTCCAAATCGGAAGAGAAAGTGTTCCGGGAGCCGATTCGGCGGAAGAAAGAATGGAAAGAGGAGACGATTCTACGGAAGGAAGAATGCTTTCGACTTCCGATGTGGAAAGGCATCCGATAGCCGATGTGGAAAGGCTTCCGACCGGAGAGTCCGTCAACGTCCGACGTTGCGAAAGGATTGGAGCTTCCGAGAGCTGCCGTTGCGGAAGGATTGGAGCTTTTGAGAGCCGTCGTTGCGGCTGCCTAAATGGCTAAACCACCTGGAGCACAAAGGCTTCTGACAACCGATCAGAGAGACAACCGATAGCCGATTCTGCACAGGGAAAAATTTGCGTTTTCGGTGGGATTTTTCCAGCGGATTTTGACTATTTCTCAGTGAGATTTTGAGCTATTTTGCAGAGAATTTTCAGGGGATAAAATGAGAAAAGAGGCAATGATCTTATGCGCCAGATTGCGCAAAAACCAATGATTTATTAAAAAAAAAAACGAGGGCGCTGCCCTCGACTCGCCCTGCAGTGGGAAGCCACATGGGGGCAAGCCCCCTTGACCCCCGTCATCCCCGAAGACAGTCATTCTTGTGAAAAGAAGATTCTATGTTTTGGGCAATTTAGTAGAATCCAGAATTCATAAAAGATGAATGGGGCAATGCAGCTGTGTGTAAAATGCAAAGATTTGGTGAAAAGTCTTCATTCTTAGAAGTGGTGTGGTTTTCACATCCGAGGTCGGAATGACACATGTGAATAGGTGTTGGAAAGATTATCCAGCAAGGAACAAGGATAAGTGACTAGAATCTGAGCATGAAGCAACAAAGTGCTAATGATGGCCACTGCTATCAAAGGAACAAATCTGGACAGTTGCATGCTCAGGGGCAGCAAGTACTATGAAGTCAACCAGCTGCTGTGTGAAAAAGGAATTCCATGAGAAGATGAGGGATTTGAAAGGGAAGTTTTCATTAGACCCTATCTTGCTGATTTTAACTACATTTCCTAAGTTTATGCTTGAAATGCATGAGGATATGTATTGCATGCATAGGATATTGCATGATTGGTAAGAATATTGGAAATTATATATTTATAATGAACCACTAATCATAATCATTGCTTTGATGTTGGAATTAGTGGCAAAACCAATGATGACATGGACCTAGCTGAGTATGTTGCTGATGCTGAGGAATGTGACCAGCAACCCTATGAAGAAAGGGATAAGGCAATGAGTCCATAACAAAAGTTGGTGAGCAAATGCTGCAATCTCCTGCAAAGGACCAACCAAATTGGTCATGTCAAGGGTTTAAGTACGACCCATGCAGGTAAGAGTTGCTTATGATAGATTCCATGGAATGGTAAAGGTAAGAGACCTCCTACCATGTGGAAATTTGAATATAGGAAGGTGTCGTGCTTATATATGTTGATGCTATTGATTATAATAATGCATCCTATATGAGTTAGTCATGGTTGGGCCATGCATGGTATATTGAATGCAAGATAGCATGAATGGATAGGCATTGGAAAGATTTTGTGAACCTTGTAGTTATGCAATGGATGTATGCCTATGAAGGGTGTGAATGACTCATTGCATAAGTGTAGGTGCAATGTTAGTATGATAATGATTGCATGAAATAAATGAGCTTGATGATATTGATGTGATTAACAGCTAGAAGTATATGAATTTTGTAAATTATGAAAATGCTTCAGTGATGGTTGTAGCAATGAAAAGGTTATAGGAATCCAGACTTACCAAGTGTTTGGTTGATTGAAGCTCATGTTTCAGGTAGATTATTTCGAGAATGGCATTGATAGGTAAGACCCTGACCAATGCTAGAATCTACAATATGATATGTTGTTAAAATTCGAATTGTGAATTTCGGATTTGAGAAATTGTTGACAACCACTAGCCATTGTTGGCTTGCATAAGCTTGTGTTTGGATGTTTGAAGCTTATGTTTCAGGTAGATCATTCGAGCATGGCAGTGAGAGGTAAGACCCTGACCAATGCCAGAATCTACCATTTATGAGAAGAGTCTCATAGTTGTGAAAGTAGTTGATATGGGTTGTTAAATTCGAATTTTGGATTTTGGATTTAAAGATTACTAACGACTACTAATCATTGTTGGCTTGTATGAGATTGTGTCAGGAGGGACGCATGGTAAGTGGGTAATCATGTTATGATAGTAAACATAAATTATAATGGGCATAGTAATGCTTCTTACAAGAAACCCACAATTGAGCAAGTCAATTTCTGTAGTAGAGTTGCAAATTCTTATTGAATTTGATTGCTAATGTCGTTGCTTGGTTATGGAATGATCAATTTGGATTGTAGTATCCAGTAATGACTGAATGTTTGGTTATTTGATGAATGTGTCAGGGGTACACATTGCAGGAAGATCATGTGTGATGGCCTGCAAAAGCCAAACTTCATGGGAAGGTTTTCCCTTATCTTGGAAATGGGGTTCGGGTGAAACTCCATTAGACATTTTGAAAATGT
>LPNX011138715.1:368072-379776 GCA_001517045.1 Pseudotsuga menziesii
TAGTAACATGAGTGAGATGGCATGGATTATGTCGGTAAGACATCTATGGATACAGACTGTGTCGGGGGCTTGGTTTGCTTGTGAAACCTGGTGTGTTGGAAACCACACAGACAGAGCTAGAGGGATGGCTTTCTTCTCCACAACCCCAGGAGAGCACTGGAAGGGAATGCAGGGCCTGAGGGACTGTGTAGCAGAGAAGGGACTGATTCCTTGTGCTGGGTGTGTGTGGGTGTCTTAGAAGTCAGGCTAGTTCTGGTGTAGGTGTTCTTAGCTCTGCAATGAGCTCACCAGCTTAGCATTCAGCCTTTCCCAACTCCTGGACGGTTCGATAAATCCAACTAAAGGCATACTGCGATGGAAAATGGATAAGTGTTCTGTGACCCTTGCTATGAATATGCATTTTTAATTCTTAAATTCCATATACAAAACATGTTTCGATGATGACTGATTGCTTGAGTATGGATAGGGCCTACATGGCACACACTGGAAGAGAGTGCACACTTTTTCGATGTTGAGTCATGAAAGGGTTTTCAATATTGATTACACTCTAGGGAGTGGACACACTCCTGGTGTCTCAATACTTGATAGTGAATGATGAGAAATGTGATTACAGTTTTTGAAGCAATAATGCTGATGAGTTTGCTTGTATTGCTTGTGTTGCTGCAGGTATAAAAAAAAAGGTAAATGGTAAATGGTTGTTGTGAGGGGTTGCGGAGTAAGGGTTATGGTCGATATAAGTGTATGTTGGTATAAGTGTATGTGTCATTGTTGACATAAGTATATGATGGGCTGTGATATGCCTAAGGATCCATAGTAGATCCTAGACCTAGAAATGGTCATGATAAAGTTCCAAGCCCAGTTGACATGGTTATGTACTGGCTGGACATTAATTATTTGATGTTGCGGAGCAGCCGGAGTGCTGACCTAACATCTAAGTCCATAGGCGACCCCAAGGCTTGCAAAGCGAAGCAGGATCCTGTGGACGAACGACAAAACGCATAATACAGATAAGTCTTGGATTATTTTGCTTATGAATATACATGTGTATATGATTTGGTTGTGATGTTTTAAAACTCTTGCTCTAAGAGATAAAACCGATGAGAATAAACTAAAGATGTGAATTTATTCAATGTTGGATATAGGTATCGCTGGGAGCGAGGACTATGAGAGCATCCTAGGGATGCATGTGGACATGTGACTGTCCTGGAAAGCTCGGAATGAGCGGTAATGAAAAAGGTGCTAGTGAGACGGGGGAGTCCTAGCAATTGAGACAAACCATGTGGAGAGACTCCATGGTATAGAGGTCTGGAATAGACCAAAGACACTAAGTGTCATGACCAAGAAAGATTGGTCCAGCATTCACGGTAAATTGAAAGAGGCTGAGAGCATGAAAGGCCACAGTGGTGGTGTGGGTTCCAAGATGGAACAAAATAAAGAGGAGAAAAACTCTTACTGCTCTCTCTTGCCTTTTGATTATATATATACATATATATGTTTATGCATTGTAAAAACAAAGGATTGTTTAATGCATGTATGATTGAGAATGAAATGTGTGTATTTGCTCAAGTAAATTTGTGAATGTTGGGATGGTTAATTCCCTGCCCAAGAATGGACATGAAGGAGCTCATGTGCCTGTTGGGGAAGGCATGAAAAATATGAAAGTTTCCTTAATGAAACTTGAACTGTCATGCCAATTGGGTAATTAACTAACTGATCTTGATGCCTATATTATGCTTGGTCTGATAGAATTTCAATGGTGCATTTCACGGGTGAGAAAAGTGAAACCAGGAGGTGCACATTGATCATGGCAGCAGATCAAAAGTTGTTGGACTTAGCTGGAAGTCTCCTTCAAATGATTGCCAAGACCTAAGAGAATCTTGGGGAGATGCTCAAAATACAGAGAAGGAAGAATGAGATGAACCACCAGATTTTGCAAGACTCTATTGGTTTGCAAAGGGAGGTGAAAAGCCTTCTGGGAGCAATCGGTAAAGGAAAGGAAGGTGGGTCAGCAATGGGACAATTGTCCAAGCGACCCGATAAGAAATGGTCCAGGCATGAAGACTTAAAGGAAATTGAGCAAGTAAAGATGAAGTAGCCAGTGAGGTGCTGGAGATGTGGAGGACATCATTTACACCGGGACTTCCCAATGAGGGAACATGATGAAGGCAATAGACGCAAAGTTCCTAGACTTCGGGATCAGCTGGAAGCTGAGAACCAGCAGGGGAAGTCCATGGAAGCCAAGAGGCTTGGTCTTGAACGTTCAAAGTAGATGATTGAACGTGGGACAGATCTGCAATTTTGAAAATTTGATGTGCAACTGTATATGTATTGTATATATGTAATGGAACACCGAGGATGGTGTTATTCCAAGGGGGAGGGGAATGTAATGTCCCTGGTTTTGACCCTGTTTGCATGATGTGTATATTGTAATTAATCGTGGTGAGGAGCTCAAGGAAAAATCCCCACCTTCAATTTGGTTGTGTGTGTATTTCGGCAATGGGGGTAGTTGCCGATGGTTTATTGTGCCATTTAGCACATTATATTTGCCATCATGTAAATACGCACATCAATTAAAACCAAAACCACAACCAGCTATGGCAGTGCAACGTTGAATGAAAAGGGCATGGTTCCAAACGATAAGGGGTGGGGGATGTCAAACCTTAGTCTATGGGGGAAAAACCCATGTTTCACCACCTTTGTTGTTGTCACTTTTTGTCTCATCCAACCTTGTCAACCTCTTTAATGCTTCAGCTGGTGGTTGAGGAGTTATGGATGAGTGGTTGAGGGCATTAATTGCTGGAGGAAATCGTGGGTAAGGAGGCAAGCAACTCCACCTTCCCCACGACTCCATTTTCTTGCCTGCCTATTCATCCTCCTCAGGCGGAGCAGTGGTCTGTTCATCTCCTCATGCAAAGGTCTGTTTGTTCTCCCAATGGCCTGCTGATTCACGCGCAGAGGTGAGGCTCTTTCCCCTCACACGCAGGCTGGAATCCTCACGCAGAAATCGGGTATGTTTTTCCCATGTATTTTGCTGTTGGGTGCAAGATTTTCCTCACGCATAGACCGTTGAGGTCGATTTCCCATGTGAGAGCCGTGCTCACTCTCTTTGTTTTTGGGCTGTTGTCTTCCCCACGTTTTCGGTTGGCTATGGTGTCCAAATTACGTTTGGGCCGCTATGCATTTGGATTGAGTCATTTTCTACAGTGGTCCGCGTCTAAATTTCCCTGCTGTTTGGGCTGTGTATAGCTGCCATTGCTGGCATTGTGAGTTGTGGCTGTTGATTGCCACAGTCATTGGCTGAGTCTCCCGTGGTTATGCTGGGAGTGTTGTTTCCTATTCACTATGGGCTGTGAATTGTTTCCATTATTCGTTGGTTGATTGGGCTGTGGTTGTTTCCCTGGTTTGGGGTGTTGTTGCTGAGTTTTTTTGGCCACGTTAGGGCCAAGAACAACTCCGTGTTTCCCGTTGGACTTGAGCTGTGTTCATCCGCGGTTTGGGGCTGTCCTCGGTTGTTTTGCTTCTTCACAGAGCTGTGAAGGGATTGTTTGGTTGCTGGTATGCAGTGGTTGAACCTTGGACTGTGCTGGCTTGGCCGCTTGTTGAAGGCCTGTTAAACCCATCAGTGTTTGGTTTGACTGTTTTGTGCCCCCTGGCTATGTGTAAGCCTGCGTTGACCCTTATCCTTGGAGGAATCATGCCCAGCTCGGGGGTGGCAGCGTTGCTGAGAGATTGATGAGCACGCTGGCCTATGGTTGGGTGGAACATTGCAGCGACGTAGCTGGATGCAGACGAGTTCTTCATTGAAAGATAAGTGTTGCTGGTTACTTCATCTTTGCAAATTCTGTTGATGACAAATGAATTATAATGAACATGATCAATGCTGGAATGTATATTTGTTTCCGCTGTATAATTAAAGGATTATGCATTTGTGCATTCTTGTATGTTTGGAATTCCTGTTATGATGCCTGTTTAAGCTCCCAATATCGGCATTGGATCTTTTGATTATCCTCATGGGCGTTTTGCCAGGATTGTGTTTGATGTTCGTCGCGTCCTCTTCGCGGGTCTGAGGGATGGGGATGTGACATCAATATAGAAATAAATGTAAACATATATTTATTTTTTCTATCACCTTCACAATTATCCATTTGCAATAATAGTATGGAGAACAATTTATGTTTCAGAATAATAAAATTTGTATTATAAATAGTTATTTATTTTCCAAGCATAACATTTTGTAGGTAGGACAAACACTATCCATAGGACTCATTTTCCAATAAATCTTCATGCAATAGGTGTTCTTGTGTTCTTTTTTGTAAAGTAAATATCCATAGTTTTGATGATTGGTTACGCAAGATTTTTAAGCAATTTGACTAATGAAGTGAGGGTGAAATTTTAACCCATTTCCAAAAAGGAAAGACTGAAATAGTCAAATCCCTCTAGTCTTGTGTCCATGTGTCAACATACCTCTAAAAGATATAGTAAGATTAATTACATTACTAATATTCTAAAAAAAATTTACAAATCCTTGGTATGGAAATCTTCAACTTATCCATCTTGGCATGCACACCCAAATAATTGTCGGGACACTTCTCTGAAGCTAATATATGAGCATAGTACATATGAGGACGGATTGCAATGTAATGTTTATGGGTTGTCTAAATAGTACATAGATTTTATACCTTATTGGGTTTAGTGGAAGACCTAAGATTGTTTACATTGTATACCTTATTGGGTTTAGTGTAAGACCTAGGATTGTTCATTAGTGAAATACATTCATTACATATCCCAAAGAAATTGTTCTTGGTGATTGTGAAATCATGAAGCTTGTCTCTCATTACTGTTATAAAAGTTGATTACGAAACTAGATGAAGTTCAATATGATGAATCCCATCATTAACCGTCTTCTGCAACAAACCGTGGGTCATATTTGATGGAAATAATTTTACATGTTCCCGTAATCGATATTGATTTATTACACATCTTAGATGTGAAGCACTATCTAAATTTTTCTGCAGAATCTTATTAATAATGGGAACTATTACAACAATATTTTTTTCTCGATTTCAACAATCCACTAATTTTTTTGTCTTCCTTCAATCACCATCTATAATTGCTTTTTCATACTTGAAAATAGTACTTTTTAGTATATTAAACTTTCTCCATTTATTTTGATAGACGCCTAGTGTATCAAATTTCATTATAAATAATGTTATTTTTCTCATTTCTCCTTGACCTGGAAGAAGGGCATTAGTCACAAGAGAGTTCAATACGAATCCTGTTTTAGAAGTTTCATTCGATTCTCTGAATTTCTTAATACATTCCATCATTGAATGTAATGGAACTTTTTAAATACACAGTTTTAAGCCACAATATTCTTTTCTTATATTGTCAAAAAATGAACTGTCATCGATTGTTTCAATAGATTTTGAACACAGATTCCTTGTAGAAGATGCAATTTCATTTGGACAGTTTATAGAATCATACATCATTTTTTGTAAGTTTCATATAGGCATATTCATTGTTAAGAACAGGTGGAATTAGCATATGCAAAGGACATGCTTCAAATGCCTCCCAAATGTTGACCATTTTTTGTTCTCTATTCTTCGTTACTATCTCATCCGAAGGGGAATTATTAAGGCCAAACAAATACTTTGTAGGCCATCTGATGAGAGAACCTTCAGCGATAGCACAACAAGTCTCACAATTGGAAACAACCTTTTGAATTAAAAATACAAAATCAATGCCATTAAGTCATTCAAAATGCACTGCATTTTTTTCTAAAACATTCAAAACAATTCCCTAAGAAATATAATTTGGCTCCAACAAACACTGGCGAATTAGATTTATATTACGTTTCTCCTAGAAACGTAATATTGTGATTCAAAAATGATTTGTCTCTCTGAATCATTAGATTGTTTAGCCTTTGCAATCCCGTGGCTTTTCTATTGGCCAATATACAAGGATTCCAATATTAATTCTGAAGAATGAACATGAAAAGGAAATTATAATTCCTTCAGAAGAAAACCAAAAGAAAAAAATCCCAAAATCCTTTCTTCAACTGAATCACTGTCATCAACATTTGATAAAAGGAATCTAGTAAAACAGTTCTTCTAATCTGAAGATCTATGAAGCAATTCCACCTTTATTCCTATAAATAAAAAAATTCACTTTCATTAAGATTTGTTTTTTCTCACTTTCCATTCCAACGCCGAGTGTCTCAGTCACATCAGTTTGCTTTGAAGATGACTCATATCTGATAGAAATTTGTTATGCATCACATGAAATATAAGCTCTTGTAGCCTCTACCAAAGTATTTGCATGAATTCATCCATGCAACGAGAGAATATATCCATTCAAAATCTTAGTAACATTTACGACTACAAATCCATATATGGTCACTATTGTGTAATTGTTTTATATTGGGAAAAGTTTTTTCTTCACCGACTTTCAATCCGTTGAAAATAATATCCACATCCATTTTACCATTAAACATTCCGGAATAGATTTCTAAAATCGACAAAGTTACAAAAATTTAATTCATATAATTAAAGAAAGAGATTCACAAACTATCTAAGAGCTTCAGATTTAAATAGAAAGCGAAAGCGTAAAACGAGCATTGAGAGTACCAAATTAAAAATACAACCATTTTGGCGTTCAAAATGAAAACAATATTTCAATCAAAACTAGTTGCTAAGTAATGTATCTTTCAAGGCCTATAGTATGACATCAGAGAGGAGTAGCCTAAAACTAGAAAGGACACGGAGGACCTTTTAAATGGGAAACCATTCATACCAAAGATTATTATCCTACATGGGGTGAGTTAAGAGGGAATCTTGGGTGACCCTACATAAAACATTAAACCATGTCACACTCATCAATGATACTATTTTCCAGGGGAACATTAAGAGAAAGTGGCATGTGACCCTATTTAAGATATACTAATCCATTGTACATTCCTCTTGACAATACATGTAAACAACAAATCGTTATATCTTTCTTACATAATAGTATCTTCAAAGAGGTGGAAGAAAATAAATTATTAAGCATTTATTCCTTGTAAATGACAATATATCCATCATTCATCTAATATATCATCCTTCTAGAGGTAGGTCAAAAGGATATCTCAATAGATATAGTAATCAACTTGCACTTACTTGATGATTGTTAGGATGTGCAAATAAAAAGTCTTAGAGGACCCTTCCTCTTATATAGTAATGCTCAGGATTGGGACAAGGGTGATCGAATCGACACCAAGTTCATAATTGCACACCTTACTTCTTCTCTAAGAAATCGAAAACGCACTTCTGAAGTGTAAATAGAGAACGCATATGTGTTATTGATGGTACGTTTGAAAAAACCTGAGCCCAAACACAAGGCTAAGGTTAGTAAGGAAGTATCGCATATGCGATATGGAAAACTAAAAAAATACAAAACAGAGGTCGTGGGCCTCATTTCTCATTTGCACAGTGAAGTTTTAGGAGAGCGATAAACCACACAGGCGATTTGCGTTTCACCATTTGGAGGTCGATTTGGAGGTGGCTTGGCTCCAATGGCAGGTAACTTCTCATATTTATTACAATTTATTTTCAATTCTTTATTGTTTTTCTTAATTTCATAGTTTTTGTAATTGTTTAAAACAATTTTAATAAAAAAATTGAATTAATCAAAGAATGATAAATTAAAACAATTTGTATTTTTTTGTTTAAATCTTAACAGATAACAGAAAAGAGCAAGATAATGTGGAAAATGAACCCACTAATAACCCAGAAACTAACCCAAACCCGGAGGGGGAAGAAGATCGAAACTCACAGATTCTGGCATGTTTGGCGTCATTGAGGCGCCTTAGCTCATCTATGAAAGGGAGGGATCATTTGAGACAGTCTTTAGCGAATGCATTGGAGACAATAACAAACACAATTTCCAATGCCCAAGGAGCTCTGTACAACATTAGCTCATACAAAGAATCCAGGAGGCAATACTACTGCGATGGATTGAGTTATAAAGATATCAAAGACATAAAGATTACAAAAGAGCAATTATTTTCATTATTCTGGGACCCTAGCACCGGATTGGTTCAACCTACCAGTTGAGCACACATTTCCATAGACTGGTGCATGGAACCAAATATAAAGTCCAATTGGATGGACCGTTGGTATATGGTATTCGATGAAGAACCTCATGGGAACAGGGACATCCCATTTTATTTCCTTAGGAAGTTGTATGCAAAATTCATCCTAGGGAAACATGTTAACTATTTTGATATCTTAGGCTTCTAGGGTGTTGGTCATGGAATGCCCCAAGATAGGGAAGGGGCCAGGACAGATCGTAACCATGTGCCATGACCTCCATGCACACGAAAACCCCCTCGGTTATATCTTCTTGCGGGTCCTGTAATTGAGGATACAGAGGAGGACTTATTTGACATGGCAGATACATTGCTTCAGCATGGGACTGATGTCCAAGAAAATGTAGGCTAAGGGGTTGGCACTTCTAAGGCCGGCCCATCAATAGATCACATAAGAGACGCAGAGCATTTAGAGCGTTGTGTTACTCCACACTCTTGCACATCGTGTAGAGGCATATGCTATGACCCTTCTTTAGACTTCCGGGACGATGGATTACTTTGATTTGTAAGTAAAACTCATTATTTTCATATTATATTTTGTTTCATATCACAATTTCCAATTGTTTCGCAATTTATTTCTATATAATTATCTAACAAATATACAACTAGTGTCCCATGGCACACTAGAGTCGCATAGTCTGCCGATCAATGTTGAGAACATTGATGCTGCTGTCAATATTGCATATGGGTTTGGTTCTTCACCATTAGCAGTAAGAACTATATTTGTTAATTTGTCAACTTTATTTACATATTTATAGTAGAGATTGTAACATTCAATACATCCTAATTTTGATACAACATGTTTTATGCAGGNCATTGAATCTTAGCCTAATCCCTCTCATGCAGAGGTAGATTCTCAGACACAGGTATTATTTTAAATATGCATTTAATTATGTTTCACTTTCTTTGGAAAAATCATTTTTTGTCCATCTTGTATACGTCTCGTTTTTTTTGTATTATCTGACATTGACATATGTTACGTTATGTAGGAATCCATTGAGCCACTGGTGCTTGAAGAGCACCAAAGCGAGGTTGTTTCCGACCCACCTCTTCCCCCCGCCCCCGCCAGGTACATGTATGTTTCACTTTCTTTGAAAACATCATTTTTCGTCCATGTAGTATATATGTCTATGATTCTTTTTATTATCTGAATTTGACATATGTTATTTTATGTAGGCTTCTACTGAGGCACCGGTGCTTGAAGAGCACCAGATTGATGACCCACCTATGACGAGCCAGTAGGTATGTTTATGTGTCGCTTTCTTTTAATTGTGATTTTAATGATTCAACATGTACTTTTTTAATTTTTTGAAATTGTCTAATTGTATCTTTGTCCTTTTGTACGTAGGAACATGAGTTTGATGAATATGTCCAAAAAGCAAGCTTCTTCACTAGTACAAGTAGAAGTCATTTTCTCTTGTTGCTAGTTAATTGATCCACCGGTTACAGTAAGTAAAAATGTTATATTGGTTTTGGAATTTGAACAAATTTACATAGAATTTTTATAGGTTGGTAAACTAACTTACAAAATTTGGCTTTTCAGCAGTCTCCACTGATACAACCTATCCCTCTTGTTCAGTGATGGGGATCACCAGTGAGCAGTCGAAAACGAAAGCTAGACTTCTCCGAAGACATTGGTAGTGGTAGCGAAAGGGGGGATAACTAGAATAAATGTATAGGGGGGATACATAGATGTAAGTTTTTGTTTTTATACTCATAGATATACATTTTGATCCACTATTTTGTATTATGGCCATGTGGCATGCCAATTTTTGTAACATTATTTCTCTTCATATATAATATAAAGTAAGGTTCAAATTTATACATATATGGTTGATTTGATCTTGTAACATTATATGTGTGGTTGACATGTGTGCTAATTTATGAATTTCCAATACTTAAAGGAAGAATTTATGACTCATCAACTTTTTAACATTATGTCTATCCTCAACTTTTTAACATCATAACCATACCATACACTACCTAAATTACATATACTAACATCATAACACTAGGAAATGCATGCATGTGTAATATACCATATCATACCCTACAATACCATACAATACTAACATCATACCATACTAACATACAATAACATACCATAACATAACATACTAACATCATAACACTAAGTCAAGCATGCACGTGTAATATACCATATGATACCATACAATACCATATGATACTAACATCATACCATACTAACATATAATAACATACCCTATGATACTAAGATCATACAATACTAACATACAATAACATACCATAACATAACATACTAACATCATAGCATACTAACATACCATACCATACCCTACAATACTAACATCATACCCTACAAACACTAGTTGGTTTTCAATATGTACATACGTCCATGTGTTTCTAGTTCCATCTCATAACTTGTCAAGAGGTCACTAAACCATAGTTCCATGTCATAACTTGTCAACCCTAGTGATAGCATGCAAATTGGTGTTTATGACACCCTAGTTGGTTTCCAATTTGTACACGTCCATATGTGTTTGTAGTTCCTACTCATAACTTGTAAGGACATCACTAAACCCTAGTTCCATGTCATAACTTGTCAACCCTAGTGGTAGCATGCAAATTGGTGTTCATAAAACCCTAGTTGGTTTCCAATTTGTACATGTCCATGTGTTTCTAGTTCCGTCTCTTAACTTGTAAAGAGCTCGCTAAACCCTAGTGATAGCATGCAAATTGGTGTTCATGAAAGCCTAGTACATTTCCAATTTGTACATGTCTATTTGTTTCTAGTTCCCTCTCTTAACTTGTAAATTGCTCACTAAACCCTAGTTCCATCTCATTATTTGTCATACCATAACCTAACATACTAACATCATACCACACTAACATACAATACCATTATAATATACCATATCATACCCTACAATACTAACATCATACCTCACAAACCCTAGTTGGTTTTCAATATGTACATACATCCATGTGTTTCTAGTTCCATCTCATAACTTGTAAAGAGGTCACTAAACCATAGTTCCATGTCATAACTTGTCAACCCTAGTGATAGCATGCAAATTGGTGTTCATGAAACCCTACTTGGTTTCCAATTTGTACATGTCCATTTGTTTCTAGTTGCATATCATAAGTTTTAAAGACCTCACTAAACCCTAGTTCCATGTCATAACTTGTCAACCCTAGTGGTAGCATGCAAATTGGTGTTCACAAAACCCTAGTTGGTTTCCAATTTGTACATGTCAATGTGTTTCTAGTTTCATCTCTTAACTTGTAAATAGCTCACTAAACCCTAGTTCCATCTCATTATTTGTCAACCCTAGTAATAGCATGCAAATTGGTGTTCATGAAAGCGTAATTCATTTCCAATTTGTATATGTCCATGTGTTTCTAGTTCCCTCTCTTAACTTGTAAATTGCTCGCTAAATCCTAGTTCCATCTCATTATTTGTCAACCCATGCAAAGTGGTGTTCATGAAACCCTACTTGGTTTCCAATTTGTACATGTCCATGTGTTTCTAGTTCCCTCTCTTAACTTGTAAATTGCTCACTAAACCCTAGTTCCATCTCATAACTTGTCAACCCT
>LPNX011138715.1:397050-411084 GCA_001517045.1 Pseudotsuga menziesii
ATCTCTAACTGAAGTCGAAGTGCAATAAATGACTGAGTCTAACTGAAAGTAGCTCAGACACATGTCACTTCAATCTAACCAACAAGTGGTAGCACATCAATGACTCCAATGAACCACGATGAAGTTAACTGAAGTGTAACTAACCATCAGAAGTGGTTGGAGGCGCCCCTGTTGACTCCAGTTCATTAAATAATCAATTTAATGAAGGAAGGTGCCTTCAGTGCTCTATTTAACTGATTGTAACCATCAGTTAGCAATATGGGGCATTAATGACACTCAGATCACCCCCGGAGTGCTCCAGCTAGCCTCCCCGAATGTAGGAGAAGAATAAGTTAGCCTCCTTGAATGAAGCTAGGCGTGGGTGTGATCTTGCTGATGTCATCTTGTGCTCCTCTGATGTCAATTAAGTCAATAAAACTTAGGATAATGGTTTAACTAGGAAAAATTAACCAAAATGAGTGTGTATGGTGGTAAATGTCTCCAACACCCCCCCTTAAGCTATACTCAGGAGGAGTAGAAAACATAAAATGCATAAAAATAATAGGGCCTCAACGACTAAGGCCATAGGTCACCCTGTACAATACTAAAAAAAAATGCTAAAAAAAAAACTAAGTGAGGAAAAGAGAGAAAACCCACTGGGAAAACCCACCCCTCAATATGAACACTGAAACTAGTTTGATCACCCTGATGGACTCACCCCCAATAGTGAACGGAGGTAATTGAACTGTTTTTTTGAAAATTTCTTGGTGAAGATGTCTGCAATTTGCTCATCAGTCAGGAAGTATTGCAGAATGATGTTCCTATCATGCACTAGCTCTCTGATATAGTGCATGTGTATCTCTACATGCTTGGTCCTCTGCAGAGTAACTAGATCTATGGATATATTAATAGCGCTTTGATTTTCACAAAAGAGGATAGTGGAAAAATTACTACCAATATAAATTGACAGCTTGAACCTGGAGTATGCCTAAGCTTGTTGAGTTCATGGAATCCCTCACCTAGGAGCAATATAAATTGGTGATGATGGGCACCCTAAAAGCTTCCAAATACCAAGATTTGGTTGCTAGAGATTCAAAGGTGGATTTAAAAACAAAGAAAAAAGCTAAAAATCCACCTAAGCAAAAGAGAGACAAGTCAAAGTCTCAAGAGGAGCCCTCATGATCCAAGAAGAACTTTGAGAAGAAGAAGAACAAAGGAGAAATGAGCAATTGTGCATACTGTAGTAAGGGATATCATCCTAAGAGTTCTTGTATGGAAAATAAAATTGACATGTTGATCCAACTCATGTAGAAGAACAACATCTTCGTTCCTGATTTCTCAAAGAAGAGGGCAGGAGGATCAAATTCATAATATAAGGAGAGAGTACATGCTTTGGTTGATGGCACCTCAATCTCACCTAGCTTCATCATTGATTCTGGAGCTTCCAGACATATGGTTTTGACAAGGGAGATCTTTTCCTTTCTTGACATGTCGAAAGGTCCACGAATAGGTTTGGGAGATAACTCTCTCACTGACAGTATGGGGAAGGGTAGGATTGATCTTGACCATGGTAAGTTCAATAATGTGTTATATGTTCCAAGTCTTGCCTCTAATCTCTTGTCAGTGTATCATATGACTCACACTGGGTCTCCAAAGAAAGTCACCTTCTCCCCTAATGAAGTTGAAATCATAGATATTTTGAATGGTAAAGTCATAGAAAAAGGTGTTGTTGATCACACTTCGAAGGTATACAGGTTTTCCCATTTTCTACCCTACTCAAACCCCTCTGCTCTTCTTACTCATGCTGTTGGTTGTATTATAATGTCTAAATTAATCCACCTATTCTTTAATTATCAACCGGGGTTGGTAAGCTTAGAGTTGACAAAAAATATATGCGAAGGTAGAGGGTGTCGTGTAAATATTTTAACAAACAAAAGATCGAAAGTTCTTTCAAAATAAAAAACTGAGTCAAACTCCTAAAAATGAAATTATTAAAGTAATTAAACTGAGATAGAATAATAAACTAAATAATTGATAATAAAATTTAAACTAAAATACAATCAACAATTAACTATTCAAATAGAAAACTAGGGTACAAGGAGAACTTAACTTATAAGCAACTAGAAAACTTAATAAGAGAAGCAAGTAGAAAACTTAATAAAAGAAGCCAATCGAAAACTTAATAAAATAAATATTTTTAGGTTCTATCCTACAAGTTATTTCAACAATATCACAACATAAAACAGACAACCTAAAAACATACTAAAGAAAACATATATAATGCTCAATATCACATGCACACGAATAAATCAATCTAAAAAGTATAAACACAAAATAATACAGTATTAAAACAAAATCAGCAATAACATTCAAGAAACAAAAACAACTTAACACACATTCAAGGAAAAAAGAAATAAGGAAAATAATAAAACTTGAATAAATAACCTAAAATAATTAAATTTTAACTTTAATGTTAAGGAAAACTAACATCTAAATATGACAGTCAAAACATAATTTAGACATTAACAAAACAAAACTAAAAAAAAGATCAAAATACATAAAAAAAACACTAAAAACGGAACTCAGGGCTGAATGACAGATTGAACTATGGGTCTGAAATGGGTGGCTAAATTACAGACTGAACAGGCTGTCCGAATGACAAGTTGCACAGTTAAAATGGTAAAAACTAACCTAAATGAACTAATATTCAGTTGAAGCCATGCAGATGTAATTCTAATGCATAAAGCAATAAACAAACCTACTTACTAAGCAAATATAATAGTAAAATAAACTTAAGCAAATTCATAAACATAAGCATAAAGAAATCATTGCATATTAATAAACTAAAATGTAAATTGCATAAATAGATAATTAACATAAATGAAATAGACAGAATTAAATCTACTTAATTTGATAAACAACAATCTATTTTATCTAACTTGCAAATAAACTGAACAATAGACTGAAAATGAAATGACTAAAAGCAAGGCTAGAAACAAACTATGCATGCAATTAACTATCTAATTTAGAAATCAAATTGCATTACAGAAAAAAAAAACAGACTGTGAATTAAACTAGCTACAACAAAAATAAAAGAAATAAACAAGAAAAGAGACCTCTGGTTGATGAGGGGCCCTCTCAGGAATTAGGGGTGATTCCTGGCTAACTTCTACTTAAACACAATCTTCAACAACAACACATACAACTCTTTATTCAAATGGTGGAATAGAAATATAATGTTCAATAATAAATCACAGTAGGAACTCTTCTCCTAACTCTGCTAACTGACTGAGTTTTCTAGCTAACTCCATCTCTCTTATAGAGGATGCTATATATAATGATTTACAGGGGTGAGAAAGTCGACCCTTTAGTGGTTGACTACTCTCTAAATTTAGTCGATCTTAAAGGAACACAATAGATCGCATGCCAACTCGTAGGCATCTCCCTTCTTCAGCGTGAACATTCTTCAGAGCTAGTGCATAGGCTTCTCTTTAGCATGAATGATCTGCAGAGGTGGCACACAGGTTCCATCTTGAGCGTAGCAAGTGACTGATAGCGAACAGAGGAAAGCGTAGTGGCAAATCTTCTATAGCATGGATTGAATGCATCAATCCAGTGCATGGATGGTTGATGTGGTGGTGAGCAAAGGAGAATATAGGCTAGTAAACATCTAGAACAAAGCTTCATCACCCAGATGCATGGATGGTTGATGTGGTGGTGAGAAAAGGAGAATGCAGGCTGCCAAACATCTAGAACATAGCTTCATCACCCAGACGTGTGGATAATAGTTCGTTTGCAACTGTTTCACGTTTTAAATGCCTAGAATTAATTCTTAGCAGCGTGCAGTCTGATGGGCGATCTAGACGGAGAGCTGAACAGGAGGTTGGGCTGTGAGATGGATACACTAGGCATCGATCAAGGGAGAACAGAGTGTCTATCTATTGGCGCACTTCAGGACTGCAATATACAGCAACATGTCTCAACATCTAGAAAACCACCAGTTAGTTTCACACAACGGGCTGGATGATGAGTTGGACGCCAAGCTGGACATGCTATGCGAAAGGAAGACTGAATGCGTTCTATTTATTAATTTATCCCAAAAATATTATAAAGTTTGCAAACAAATATATAAATCATTTTAATATATCAAATGCACTTTAATAATGTTATTTTTAATTAATAAAACCATAAAAAATGATAAATAAAAACATTTCATATAAACCTTAAATACACTCATACCTGAGGTTGAATAATGATCTTCGTGTCAAAAAATATACAAAAGATAATAAAATATGTGTTTAAATGAATAATTTAACTCCCAAAAATGATAACAAATCTAGGATCAACATTCCCCCAAACCGGAGAAATGCCAGGTCCCACTCGACAAAAAGAAAGAAAAACAATTTAGGAAGAAGGCGAACTAGCAGCTGCCTTCAACTTGGCAGATAAAGAAGGTAATTTACATTTCACTCTTTTAACCTATAAAATAACATATCTTTCATGTCACACATTGTATGTGTTATCCCTAAAGTTGAACCTAGACTACAGGGGTTCAAGCTTAAGGAAATCTTGTTCTCAGAGGTGCAAATCAATGAAATCAAAATGAAAATCAAACTGATATACAGTCAAAGCTATGGACAAGGTTACACTACTATCAATGTAACAGGCTGGTATAACATAAAGGCTGTGAGTAAAATCAAACAATCACTGCAATGCTGGACTAGTATGGAGTCAAATCTGTTTTGTACACATCACACAATCATCACTGCATATACTGGTATATTATGAACACTATAAAAGAATCACAGAGTTATCAAAAAGGTAGGTTGGTAGGTCAACAAGAGCTACAAAAGAATCAACAGGAACTGTGTAACACAAAATCAAACACAAAATTCAATATCAAGGTCACTATGATCATAAAATCCAGAAGTGAAACTGCCTTGTTTCTAGAAAATATAAAGATAATTGCTTTTCACAGTAAGAATTATTGCAATGGGATTTAATGGACCATGTGCATAATAGAATTACTAGGAAAACAACTCATAAAATACATAGGCAAATCATCATCATGTTTTCATTAAAAAATAGAACCTGTTACTGAAGCTGCAAAGTGCTTATGCTACACAGACAGTGCTTACAATTGAGCTTGCATAACCTCAAAACTGGCAACCTCACCCCCTGCTTCCTTACGAGAGGAAGAGCTCCATCCTTTTTCCCATAGGCTTACAATGACTAAATAATTTTAAATCAAAATAGATTTGTTTTAGATCCTAAATTCTTGCTAACTGATGCTAAGAACCTGCTATGAATCATCCCTCAAATCTCTCAAGCATATGACAAGGCAGATTCGGTTACAACCAGATTTATCTATTGAAAACCTCTCAACCTGACTCATCTTCCCTAAAATTAATAACTTAAGAAATATAATTATTTGTATTTAAAAATTCCGTCCTCTGTCTTGTCCCAAAATGGGCGCTTCCCACATAGCAAAATATATGTTATGACACCTATACTCCAGACATCAGACTCAGGTCCAGACCGGTGCTTCAAAACTTCTGTGCAAGGCATCTCAAGGCTCCTGGATTTAGATGGCAAATGAATAAATCAAGCATGCTCTCAAAATCAGACACGACCTCAAATGTCTCCTTTGCACTATCAAACTGACCAAACTTAATACAGGATTGACCTAGTTGCCGAAATCGGTAGAACAGTTGAGAAGTTGGGGGACATTGAGGGTAATCCCTGAACGCAAGAATTCATCCTTCAATACTGGGGAAACTGAGGACCAGCTTGTGTCAGGGACACAACAAGATCTCCAAAAACTGGAGGGGCATTTGCAAGGACATCAACTGACATTGGAGTAAGTCGTAGACTATCAAACCTAGAGGTAAGCTGGTATAGTATCTCTGAAATATCAAGATTTGACTCAAACTTTTGTTGCATTGTATACCATCCAATCAAAAGAGGTTCAAGAAGTCCCACAAGGAAAGTTTTGATCTCCACTGATTGCTTCTTTCGAGGGTTTTCTTCCGTTGAACATGTCAATAATAAGCGGTCCTTCAATGTACCCACCAGTGCTGCATATGGTGTATTAATGGTAACAATAGTCCGTGCTAGCCCATCCCATCCAAGAACCTCTATTGTAGTTGTAATGGAAAATAAAAGAGCAGGACCAACCCACAATAAAGATCTCAATGGAGGAAAACCCTTATCAAAGCAGGTTGAACTGCATGCTAAAATCTCGATATTTACAGAGGTTATCATTACTCTATGTGTTGTCAAGATTCTTGCAACTCGACCTGTTCGTGTTTCCTGGCATTGAACATGGTTTGATGAAGTCTAATAACCCAAAATATGTGGCCGTCAGAGATGAATCTTCATCGAGAGATTTGAAAAAAAAATTCTATGGTTTCATATCTCGATGTACAATGCTATGTAAATGACACTCTGTGGCAACTTTCAACATGACTTTGTCTTGAAATACCATGGGGCAGCTGCAAAGAAAGCCCTTGGGATGCTAAAAGTGAAATTTCGTTTAATATTGCAGCCCATCTTAATGTATTAAGTATTCTTTCAACTTTCACAACTTCAATAGTAGACTGGACCCTATCTTTGAGTGTAAAAGCACTCTGACCACAGGTACTTGCTTTTGTTAAGAACCAGTTGTCACCATTATCAGTGCATGTCGGTGACCATTTACTACGATAAAGGTTTACTGCTCTCTCTATCCCAAACTCCTTATCTAATTTGTAAAGGTGTTCTCCTCGGTTGTCGTCACCGTTGACACATTTGCACCCCACCGCCATTGAGCAACAAAGAGTAGTAGGTATACGACACGTCGGTGGGGCTTCACTTCTATTCTATTGGCACTTAAAGACCTTTGATATGCCATAACTTTCGTCCAATAAATCAATAGACAGTTCTAGTCATAAATATTTCACCTTCCACCTGAACACTGAAACGATTTCTCGTGTTGACACACGTGATCTGTGCTGAAAGATGAACTAAAGAACCCCTTAAGCCCCTCTCATTTTACTCGTGCATATGGAATCATTGCCAAGGGATAATCATAGTGAAATTCTCTTTGATTATGCACTGCCTGCAACACTTGGGAGCTTCATGACTTTTCCAATAACGACTGTTTTACCTTCATCACGAAGTGTGAACCTTCCTAGTTGAGGAAAATCAGAGAAATTCTCAACACGGATAGTGTCATTTACCTGGATGTTTTAACAAAAATAATCTTCTTTTTCATTGGATTTTTCGTCCTTGGATCAATCTGCTCTAACAGTTCCATTATTTCACATTCCTCAACAATAGAATGAATATGCAGTACAGCTTTGTAACCAGCAGTAAATATTTCTTTATGTTCCAATAGCTCCAATATCTGTAACTACACATTGAATTCTAGCACTGCATGAATCGGCTTGGAAATGGAAGACAAAACAAAGCCTGTAGAGATGTCATCTTCTTCAACACCAACATGGTAGAATTCAGGCTTGTAAAAATAGCAAGCATTCTATATAATTAAACCTTAAATGCTACCACAATGAAAATCTTTATCCATTACCCAATCCTTATAAGATTTACCAGACTTTTTGAACTTTTCTGCCCACTAGGATTCATTATAGGTTCATTTGAAACTCTGCTGCCAGTAAGTAAAATGCTGCTAGAAACTGAAATTTTGCTGGAGCAAATTTGATGATAACATCTGGCTTTGTTTGGGGATGGCATGCTCCCTGCGAGCTGCCAAGAACAAGTACACCTGTGCCTTATCCATTGGGCTGGAGTCTTCATCACAAATCTCTGCTACTTAAAAAAAAACTTGAAAACCAACCGCTGACTTAAATATTTAAACTACTTTGCAAATTGACTAATCCTGATCATACTGTACAAACTTTAAAGAAATGCTTGAAACATCAAGCTTATTTATTTACAGCTCCCATTCTAATCATCAGCTGTCTTTTGATCAGGTAAAATCATGCTTCCAATGAAGCCATACAAATATTTGACTAACTGGTAAAACTTTTGATTTGGAGATGATGAATAAAGGAACCCATGGAATATCAAAATTCATTTCAAAAGAAGGGAAAATCCAACCTTCATTTGATACAAACAATCTGACACTTGAGCTGCTCAACAACTCCATATAATCAACAAATGGATCAATGAAGCTATAAGGAAATACCTTTTGCTGAAGATCAAAATATCTTTGTATGTCCTCTTCCTCATAATGGCTGCCACTTTCAGCTACCTGCAAACTGAATTGCAAATATGGCTGTTCAATGTCTTCTACAGATTCAAGATGGTTACTTTCCACCATTAGAGGAAATTTGTGGTCTAAAATGGGACTTATAAGAAAACGTGCCAAAATAAGTTTTTGTGAGTTGGAATTCAAGAACTAATAGAATTTCAATAGAATAAGTCAACCATAATGGTTGAATTGACATATTTGGCATTAAAAAAAACTACTTTTTTTGTTTGTATTTTCGACATATCTCATTGTGTTTTTACTCAAATTTTGATCGGGAGAGCTCGTTGGATGCGGAATTTGATTCCGCATCCAATGAGCTCTCTCGATCAAAATTTGAGTAAAAACACAGGGAGATATGTCAAAAATATGGACACAAAAAGTAGTTTTTTTCTTTCTTCCTCCAAAATTAATCAATATTATTTTATTATTTTAACTATTATTTTATTATTTTCCTTAGGAGGCCCATTTTAGACCCCAAAATTCCTCTAATGACAATGTTGTTCCTCATCAATATTTGATTCATAATTGTCATACATCCGTTGGCTGCTCCCCAAATCAACAAATGGTGGTGTAGGGATCTGCTCTTTTTCATCTGAATACTCATCATAGATTGGCACATCTTCAGAGTGAATCGGTTGATGCTGATCTAGAAATTCAATGTCTTTATCATAAAATGAAGCATTCTGATCGATTTCTAAAGATGAATATTTATGTTCTATGATGCTATCATCAACTGTAATATCAAAATTTTGAAAAAATTCTTGATGTAAAATAGAATCAGAGGAAGACAATAAATCTTCTTCTTTACTACTAGAAAATTTTGCTTCTAAACCCTGGATATATAATGCATATCCCCTACAGCAATCCTCAAAAAGGAAATCAGCTGGATAAATAATCTTATAATATGAATAAAAGGCATCATGAAAATCTTTCAAAGAGGAAATACTAGAAGGAGGAAGAGTTCTGTACCATTGTCTCGCACGATCATCTAATGAATACATAAACATTTTCATCAATGCATCTTCATGATGTATACTCAGCTGATCCATGTATTGATGAAATTTAATTACATGATGTGCTGGATTGTCCTCTTCCTTTTCTCCGAATCGGGGAAGAAAATATCCCCATTCGTCCATGGTAGGTACTGTATTTGGAAAGCCAGGAACATTTGAGAAATTGAACGAAGCAAATCTCTATGCCAACATGGTTTCAAAACGCTTACACATCTTGTAAAATCGCCTATGGATTCTTCAAACATGGAGTCGCTCAGTGAATAAATCTGTAGTCCAACTAATGCCCTGCTCCTGTCCACCATCAAGAGCTGGATCTAAACTTTGTCATTCTTTCCCGGGGAAGATATCTTTTCCTTTTTCCATCCCCGGCAACGGCGCCAGAAGATGTTATCCCTAAAGTTGAACCTAGACTACAGGGGTTCAAGCTTAAGGAAATCTTGTTCTCAGAGGTGCAAATCAATGAAATCAAAATGAAAATCAAACTGATATACAGTCAAATCTATGGACAAGGTTACACTACTATCAATGTAACAGGATGGTATAACATAAAGGCTGTGAGTAAAATCAAACAATCACTGCAAAGCTGGACTAGCATGAAATCAAATCTGTTTTGTACACATCACACAATCATCATTGCATATACTGGTATATTATGAATACAATAAAAGAATCCTAGAGTTATCAAAAAGGTAGGTTGGTAGGTCAACCAGAGCTACAAAAGAATCAACAGGAACTGTGTAACAAAAAATCAAACACAAAATTCAATATCAAGGTCACTATGATCATAAAATCCAGAAGTGAAACTCCCTTGTTTCTAGAAAATATAAAGATAATTGCTTTTCACAGTAAGAATTATTGCAATGGGATTTAATGGACCATGTGCATAACAGAATTACTAGGAAAACAACTCATAAAATACATAGGAAAATCATCATCATGTTTTCATTAAAAAATAGAACCTGTTACTGAAGCTGCAGAGTGCTTATGCTACACAGACAGTGCTTACAATTGAGCTTGCATAACCTCAAACTACCAACCTCACCCCCTACTTCCTTACGAGAGGAAGAGCTCCATCCTTTTGCCCATAGGCTTACAATGACTAAATAATTTTTAAAACAAAACAGATTTGTTTTAGATCCTAAATTCTTGCTAACTGATGCTAAGAACCTGCTATGAATCATCCCTCAAATATCTCAAGAATATGACAAGGCAGATTCGGTTACAACCAGCTTTATCTATTGAAAACCTCTCAACTTGACTCATATTCCCTAAAATTAATAACTTAAGAAATATAATTATTTGTATTTAAAAATTATGTCCTCTGTCTTGTCCCAAAATGGACGCTTCCCACATAGCAAAATATATGTTATGACACCTATACTCTAGACATCAGACTCAGGTCCAGACCGGTGTTTCAGAACTTCTGTGCAAGGCATCTCAAGGCACCTGGATTTAGATGGAAAATGAATAAATAAAGCATGCTCTAAAAATCATACACGACCTTAAATGTCTCCTTTGCACTATCAAACTGACCAAACTTAATACAGGATTGACCTAGTTGCCGAAATCGGTAGAACAGTCGAGAAGTTGAGGGACATTGAGGGTAATCCCTTGAACGTAAGAATTCATCCTTCAATACTGGGTAAAATAAGGACCAGCTTGTGCCAAGGCCACAACAAGATCTCCACAAATTGGAGGGCCATTTGCAAAGACATCAACTGACCTTGGAGTAAATCGTAGACTATCAAACCTAGAGGTAAGATGGTACAACATCTCTGAAAGATCAAGCTTTGACTAAAACTTTTGTTGCATTGTAGCCCATCCAATCAGAAGAGGTTCAAGAAGTCCCACAAGGTGAGTTTTGATCTCCACTGATTGCTTCTGTCGAGGGTTTTCTTCCATTGAACATGTCAATAATAAGCGGTCATTCAATGTACCCACCAGTGCTGCATATGGTGTATTAATGGTAACAATAGTCCGTGCTAGCCCATCCCATCCAAGAACCTCTACTGTAGTTGCAATGGAAAATAAAAGAGCAGGACCAACCCACAATAAAGATTTGAATGGAGGAAAACCCTTGTCAAAGCAGGTTGAACTGCATGCTAAAATATCGATATTTGCAGAGGTTATCATTACTCTATGTGTTGTAAAGATTCCTGCAACTGGCCCTGTTCGTGTTTCCTGCCATTGAACATGGTTTGATGAAGTCTAATAACCCAAAATATGTGGCCTTCAGAGATGAATCTTCATCGGGAGATTTGAAAAAAAAGTTCTTTGGTTTCGTATCTTGATGTACAATGCTATGTAAATGACACTCTGCGGCAACTTTAAGCATGACTTTGTCTTGAAATACCATGGGGCAGCTGCAAAGAAATCCCTTGGGATGCTAAGAGTGAAATTTTGTTTAACAGTGCAGCCAATCTTAATGTATTAAGTATTCTTTCAACTTTCACAACTTCAATAGCAGACTGGACCCTATCTTTGAGTGTAAAAGCACTCTGACCACAGGTACTTGCTTTTGTTAAGAACCAGTTGTCACCATTATCAGTGCTTGTCGGTGACCATTTACTACGATAAAGGTTTACTGCTCTCTCTGTCCCAACCTCCTTATCTAATTTGGAAAGGTGTTCTCCTCGGTCGTCGTCACTGTTGACACATTTGCACCCCACCGCCATTGAGAAACAAAGAGTAGTAGGTATACGACACGTCGACGGGGCTTCACTTCTATTCTATTGGCACTTAAAGACCTTTGATATGCCATTACTTTCGGCTAATAAATCAATAGACAGTTCTAGTCATAAATATTTCACCTTCCACCTGAACACTGAAATGATTTCTCGGGTTGACACACATGATCTGTGATGAAAGATGAACTAAAGAATCTCTTAAGCCCCTTTCGTTTTACTCATGCATATGGAACCATTGCCAAGGGATAATCATAGTGAACTTCTCTTTGATAATGCACTACCTGCAACACTTGGGAGCTTCATGACTTTTCCAATAGCGACTGTTTTACCTTCATCACGAAGTGTGAACCTTCTTAGTTGAGGAAAATCAGAGAACTTCTCAACACAGATAGTGTCATTTTGCTGGATGTTTTAACAAAAATAATCTTCTTTTTCATTGGCTTTTTCATCCTTCGATCAATCTGCTCTAACAGTTCCATTATTTCACATTCCTCAACAATAGAATGAATATGCAGTACAGCTTTGTAACCAGCAGTAAATATTGCTTTATGTTCTAGTAGCTCCAATATCTGTAACTGCGCATTGAATTCTAGCACTGCATGAATTGGCTTGGAAATGGGAGACAAAACAAAGCTTGTAGAGATATCATCTTCTTCAATACCAACATGGTAGAATTCAGGCTTGTAAAAATAGCAAGCATTCTATATAATTAAACCTTAAATGCTACCACAATGAAAATCTTTATCCATTACCCAATCCTTATAAGATTTACCAGACTTTTTGAACTTTTCTTCCCACCGGGATTCATTATAGGTTCGTTTGAAACTCTGCTGCCAGTAAGTAAAATGCTGCCAGAAAGTGAAATTTTGCTGTAGCAAATTTGATGATAACAGTATGAAAATTAAAAATGAATTTATTGGGTTTTCAACGGTTCTTAATTGAACAGTTCTTAGGTTCGAAATAATTGTATCATTTATAAGGTTTAAAATTAATTCAACCATGTCCAAAGTAAAACTTTGAGCAAGTTGAACATATAACACAAAAACATAGATTGCATTTTAAATAAAAAAAATATTGATCATTTTTATGCATGACTGGGTAAGAGAATAGAACTATTAACAGTGAAGTGGAAGTAAAAACTATTTGCCCAAAACCAAAATTTAGTTATTAAATTTAATCATAAGTCCTATAATATCACCATTTTTACCAGATCGCTATTTGATATTTCATTTTCCTTCATTCGATTCTTCGCATGGTAAGACCATATTAAATTTTTCTATAAAATATGCTTCAAGCTATAGCCAAATTCTACTGTTTACATTCTTGAAAATACTTATCATTTGTTAGAGACAAATAGATTTGTCATAAAATAAAAATACTCTAATTTTTTACAAGTCAAATCCATCTTCCCCTAAACCAAAGAGATGGCATGTCCTCAAGCCATACAGAGAGAAGAATTGATTGTTCCAAAAAAATAGAAAGTGTGCGAGCATGCTGTTAATTTTTATTTTTTTTATTTAAACTTAGTAAATGGAAATGGTTCAGAGATGTATATTCATGAAAAATAAAACAATGCTTAGAAATACCATGTAAATCAGAATAATATAATTAAAATAATACCATAGGAAAAACTAGCCATCCATGCCTCATTGTAAAGATATCCTGTCATCATCAAGTATTTTAAGTGTACCCTGGAGTGTGTCAGATTTATAGCTATGGGTCCCATTTCGAAGATAATGACATCTTAGATATATGCGGAATGAGATGGTAGGGAAAAATTCAACTTAAATCCATTCTCAAATGACATTATAAAACACATATTTCAAGAAATCTAGAAAAAATCTATTACAAGAACTTCTATGACATTGAATTTTTTTGTAAACATTTTATTTATTTCATTTAATTTGTAAAAAATATGCATTAAAGAAATATTCCATTAAAATTGGAAAAACTAATACTAGAAAGAATGTTTTTATTGATCACAAATTTTGTTTACTCCAAGTTTTTTTAATATACAATCATAAAAAATGAAATGTTGTATCATTTATAACTAGTTCGGTATGCCATAAATTAGGAGGAGTATATGAAAATCTGTAATTTG
>LPNX011138755.1:0-52575 GCA_001517045.1 Pseudotsuga menziesii
GAATTATTTTACCTGCTTGCCAATGTGAGTCTTTTGGTGACTCCATAAACCATGAGATTAGACTTACTCCATACATAATGTCTGGTCTTGTCGCTGTCAAATACTTAAGGCTACCAACAAGCCTTTTGAGGCTGCCAACAAGCCTTTTGAACAGCATAGGATTGACAGTGGATCCTTCATCATCTTTGCTCAATTTTAAACCTGTTATTACTGGTGTTGGGGCTGTCTTGCAATTAGACATGTTAAATCTTTTTAAAACTTCACTTGCATAATTAGACTATGATATAAAAATACCACTTTCAGACTGCTGAACTTCAATGTCCAAAAAAAACTTCATAAGCCCCAGATCAGTCATTTCAAATTCACTTTCCATGACTACTTTAAAATCTCCTATGCCATAATCATTAGTAAATATTAAATCATCTACATACATGCAGACAATTAACATCTTAGCTTGCTCATCGACTTTGGTGTACAAAGTCGGTTCACTTTCACTTTTGTAAAATCCATTTTCAGTGAGATAGGAATCAATCCGATTGTACTAAGCTCTAGGAGCTTGCTTCAACCCATAGAGTGCCTTTTTCAATTTGTACACTTTATGTTCTTGACCTGGAACTTCATACCCTTGTGGTTGTTCGACATATACTTTCTCTTCTAGATATCCATTTAAGAATGTCGACTTGACATCCATTTGATGACATACCATTTGTTTTGTGGAGCAATGGACAAAACTGTTCTGACTGTATCCATGCGTGCAACAGGTGCAAATGTTTCCTTGAAGTCTATGCCAGGTTGTTGTGTGAACCCTCTTGCTACCATTCTTGCTTTGTGCTTTTGCACATTCCCATCAGCATCTTGCTTTGTCTTATAAATCCATTTGACGGTGATTACATCTTTGTCTTTTGGTACATCAACCAGTTCCCATGTCTGGTTCTTCTCAATGCATTCTATTTCTTCATCCATGGCTTGTGCCCATATTTATTCTTCAATAGCTTTTTCAAATGTTAGTGGATCATATATAGGAGAAAATAATGCAAAGAGAGAGAATGAATTTGGTGTACCAGCTTCATATATCTCCTGCGGACTTCTTGTCTTTACTAGTTCTGTCGATGTCGACCTTGATGAAATGCTTGATGGAGTTTGTTGTCCTCTTGGTGTGCTTGTCGGTGTAGCTTGAGCTGCTACTTGTGTCGATGGTCCTTGTGCTGACCCATGTCTTGGTGTCATGGGGGTCAACGGTGCTACGACCAGTTGGCTTACATGTGGTATTTGAACCACTTCCTCTTCCATATCATCATTGTCGACATTCGACACAATCTTGACATTTATGTCGACAGTTCCATCCCATGATTCGTTCTCGACAAATTGAACATCTCGACTGATTATAACTTTCCTTGCGACAGGGTCATACAACTTGTATGCTTTTGTGTCTTCAGAATAACCGACAAAAATACATTTATGTCCCTTCTTGTCTAGCTTCCTTCTCAGCTCATCTGGAACATGAACATATGCAACACAACCAAAAAATTTTAAATGTGAAACACTATGATTCATACCTGTCCATGATTCTTGGGGAACTTTGTTCTTCACACTCTTTGTCGGACAACGGTTCATAATGTATACGACAGTTGCGACTGCTTCACCCCAATATTCATTTGGCAAATGCTTGGCTGCCAACATGCTGCGTGCCATCTCCATGATGGTTTTGTTCTCTCTTTTGGCAATACCGTTCTGCTGAGGTGTATACCATGCTGTGAATTGCTTTTGTATGCCATGGGTCTTGCAAAAATTCAGAAATTCATTTGAAACATATTCACCTCCTCTGTCGGTCCTTAAGATCTTGATGCGATGTCCACTCTGGTTCTCCACGAGTGCCTTGAACTACTGAAAATAACTAAATGCATCAAATTTATGTTTCAAAAAATATACCCATGTTTTTCTTGAGTAGTCATCAATAAAAGTTAGAAAATACTTGCAGCCACCAATGGATGATGTCTGCATTGGACCACAAATGTCAGAGTGCACAATTTCAAGTGGTCTGCGTGCTCTATAGGACTTTCCGACTGGAAAAGTCTCTCTGTGCTGCTTGCCAAAAATGCATTCTTCAGAAACCCTTTTTGGCTTGTTGATCAATGGTAATCCTTTCACCATATTCTTTGTGTGCAGTAGCTTCAGCCCACCAAAATCCAGATGTCCAAATCTGAAATGCCACAACTAGGATTCATCTTGAACTTCTGTCTGAAATGCAGCTTGCAAATTAGCGCTGCAATTTTCTCTCTTGTCGAGGAGCTTGACTGTTTCTTCACTTTCTGCCTTGAATGCGGCACCTGTGTTTATCTTCCCTTTCATGTCGGGAACTATCCTCAATGGAAACAAGCGATTGCTTGTCATTGGCACTTTTGCTATCAGCTTGTCGCTTGGACGCTTGTCTTTGATCACACAGTGATCATCTTCCATGTAGACTCTGTAGCCTTTTTGTATCAACTGTCCAATGCTTAACAAATTATGTTTCAGACCTTCAACATGATAGACATCAGGGATATACTTACTCTCCCCTTGTTTGGTTAGAATATCAATAGTGCTTTTTCCTAAGATAGTAACTTGGACATTGTTTCCAAGTGTAACATCAGTTTGAACTGAATTGTCTAGACTGGAAAACAAGTTTAAATTACCAGTCATGTGATTGTTGCATCTTAAATATAAGTACCATATGTCACGTGGACTTTCTTGAACAACATTGCATTCGAGTGGAGATGTCGATGCCATTAACATTGCGCTTGTCAAAGTGCTGGTGTTGGTCGACTGACTTGGGCTTTTCCTTCCTTGGTCATATTGTTTCTTCTTGCATTCATATGCATAATGACCAAACTTATTACAGTAATGACATTGGATTTTTTATTTATCAAACCTCTGGTTACTTGGCTGAGTTGAGTTCTGATTATCTCATCTACCACCGACATTTACAGGACTTCTGCCTTGTCCTCCTCTTGAAAAACTTATTCATCTGCCTCTGAAGTTGTTTCTCTCCCTGCCTCTACCACAACTTATGAGTGACTGTGCTGCAAATGCACCTTCCAATGATGTTTGTGTTCTGCTGAGTCTATGTTCATGATTGATGAATGAAGCTTGCAACTCATCAATGGCAAATGTCATCATGTTTGTGTGTTCTTCTAAGATCACAACCAAGTTTTCAAATCTTGGGGGAAGACTTCTAAGGATTTTTTCAACAACCCTTCGGTCTTCTATGGCTTCTCCATGAGATTTCAGTTGGTTTATCAACCCAACAACTTTGGTGTAAAATGAGTCTACATTCTTTGAATCTTTTATGCACAGAGATTCCAAATCTCTTCTCAGAATCTGTAGCTTGGATGTCCTTACCTTATCCAAACCTTGATAGGCAGTCTCCAATGTATCCCATGCCTGCTTAGCATTAGTTTTTGATACTACTCTTGGGAGTAGGCTCTCATGCATAGTTTGATGTATGTAAAACATAGCTTTTCCATCTTTCTTCCTCTATTCTCTCAAGACATCTTTCTCAGCCTGTGTGAGATTGTTATATGTTGTCATGTCTGTTGGTTGTGCATAACCATGCTGGACTATCTCCCAGACATCTTGACCTTCGAATAAAGCCTTCATAGTTAAAGACCAATATTCATAATTCTTTCATGTAAAAATTGGAGTTTGCAATGAACCAGAAGTGGAAGCCATTTTAACTTTCTTTAGAAAATTAAATTTCCACCTTTTAAGACAAGATTTCTTTCCTAAATCTTGGGCTGATATAAAACCTAGCTCTCATACCAATTAGCCAAAACCAAGCCGACTAAACTTGAGTTTACCACTCAGTTAATATTAAAATTTAATTTTCACTTTTTTAGGCCGACCTTTTTTTATTTTTCACTTGTCGGGTGAAACTTGTCTATCTCCCGACTAGACAAGTCTATCAACTTTGGTCGGCCTTTAGACCCGAGTGACCTCTTTAAAGGAGGGAACCCAGAATTATGTGAAAATCTGGGACAGAAAAGGCCCAGATCTGCACTCCACGAGCAGCAAAAATCTACATCATCCAGTCGTAAGCAAAATTTGAAACCCAGCAAAGCCTTGGGCCGCCATTGATGACCATATAGTTGAACACAGATTCTCCCACACAAACAGCGATCAGAGATGCGAACCCTCTGAAGCCAAAAAAACCACAAAATGCTTCGAGCTGATGTTGTTGTTGTTGAGGATCGTGGACAACAGAATTCCAAAAACCAGCTCCGACTCGAACTTGTTTTTCTTAAAGATCTGGGTGTTGCTCTCAAAGATCTGGGTGAGAGACAACTGGGTCCACGAATTACACACATCAAACTCAGTCACTGTGTTGTTACTGTATCCAGCTTCTCTTTTCAGAGTTACACACAGCAAAATGTTGGACCAAGCCTCTTAAACAATACCAGAGAACCGAAAAAGCACAGTAAAAAAACGCTACTAAGATGTCCAGCAGAGGAAGCTCAATCTTGGAAACAGATCGCTGCAACTTGCAAGAGCTGAAGCATATCTGGGTGGAGTAAGACTAAGAAAATATTCTCACAATTTCCCAATCTAGATATGCAAAAAAAACAAGCAGAAAAAACACAGCTACCCTGATAAATTTGCTTAAAAAACAAGTAGGGTAGGATCACAGTCAAAACAAAAAAAAAGAAAAATAAGATCACGTCTCTAGCAAGACAGGACAAGATTATATCACTGTGATACAATGTAAAGTTTACAGTTACACCAAAACCTATAAATGTTCATCAAACACAAAATCCCTTGTTATGTTGCCAGTTTACAATTATACCAGAACCTATAAATGTTCATTAACATGAACATTTGATATCAAACACAAAATCCTATCACAAACTTTGTTGCCAGAAACTTGACAGGGCTTGGCGTTTTTATTCAGTAGAAACGATTTGTCGTTTCTCTTGGAACTTGATCTATTGCTAATCGTTTCTCGGTGCAATTTCTAATATGTGTGGAGCAGTTAATGACTTGGTCGGTGGCAAGTCAGGATCATTTAAATGTTAAATTGATTGAAGATTGAGTGCCGTGGAAAGAAGCCTACTGCCTGTCCGATTAGGATTAAAGATGATTAAAACCCCTAGGGTTTTAGGCCAAATTTTGAATATAAGTGGGTTAAAATTGTTTGTGGAAAGAAGCTTACTGCCTGTTTAGGATTAAAGATGATTAAAACCCCGAAGGTCTTGGAGCAAATTTTGAATATAAATTAGTACAAATTGTTTATGGAAAACTGTTATTTTGACAATTTCTTAATTTTTGCAATCAAACTTAGTTGTTCTAAACTAATTGACTTGTTTTAAAAACTACCATATAACCCGAAATCCTGATTTAAAACATAACGGAAATCCTAATTTGAAACATCCTGATTTGAAACATCTAAATTGTTATTTCAGAATGAATTGCTCTGCCGAATCCGGGCAAGTCCAGAGCTTTTTGGTGAGGGCTTATACTGCTCCTTCCTTGATGCAGGCCAAAAAGGGACAAAGGCCTGTTGATTGCAGTGGACAGATGTGAGCCGAAGAAAGGTTTTAGGGCCGAAGAAAGGTTTTAGGGTGTCTACTTATGCACTGTGTTGAAACTTGCAGAACAGCCTGCCAAAAGTGAAAATGTTTTATGGTTGTCCTAAAATTTATTTAATGAAACTAGCAGAACAGCTTGGCAAAGTGAAAATGTTTTTATCGTTTTTCTTTTTTTCGAGAAGATAAAATTTATCAATTACAGACCAAGGTATTTTTTAAGGATTCTAATATTATACTAAAGTATAGTATTCTAAACCATTGTTTTTTATTGAAAAAAACATGCTTATAGATAGGTATGCCAATATTAAATATGAAACATGCAATTAACACTGAAATGAGTAAATTTTGGCCATTATTATATGATAAAAAAACATATTTTATGTAAATATAGACTATATTAGAGACTAAAAATGACCAAATTTATTTTAAAAAAAACCCAAAAAATAACCCTGATTAAGACTCTTAGTAAAACTTCCAATGTTCCTCCAAGCCTAAAAGACCAAACAACAAATAACATAGGGTCAAGCATCAACAGACCAAACAACAAACAACATAGGGTCAAGCATCAACCAGGTCGAACGATAGAGAAAAAGGAACCCCAACTTAACGTAAAGTTACAAGGACTGAGACCAATTCAACGGAGACTAGACTAGCTTAATATTGAGAGGCCCACTCAGCAGTGTGCATCCAGTGACTGCCAAACAAATGTTGTTGCATCACCTAAGGAAACAGTCATTTGGGAGGCAGAAGTAATGTATGCCGAGTAGGAATGTAGCCACATCGACATATTCGTACACTTATTGACACTTCTAACCGGATTTAAGTAAAGACAGAACTGAAATGGCTTCTGACTGTATCCTGTTTTCTCTAATGCATAATTTTTCAACCAGTTTAAACTGCTTAGTTCTTAAAGTGCTGTATCTTATGTTGTTTTAAGAACCTTGATTTAACATATTCTACCAAAACTATTATATCTAAGATTTTCAGTGCATGTGTGCAGTAACAGACAGTAAAAAGTTGTGCTCTTCACTTTCTTTCCCATTGCAGTACACCTCAATGGAAAAGCAAAATCCACAATGGTGGATTTCCATAGGTCCAAATTTAGGGAAATTCCGTGATTTTGTTTTCTAACTGAGCCTGTATATGATTTTAATTTATCAAGAAGTGTATTAATTCATTGGACATCTCTACAATATGAGTTTCCTTCCACAAACGGGAAAGGATGGAGCTTTCTATATGGAAAATGATTTGTTAAGTAAATAGGTAAACCACCTCGGTGAAATCCTAAGAGAATTTCATTATAGTTTATCCCAAAATAAACCTTAATAACCTCTGCGGTGGAATCGGTTGCTTCAAATTGGATTAAAACATGAGCATTGGATCCCTGTTTCAAATACACAATAGCTCTGCACAAGTATTTACAATAATGGTTGTACGGAAAATAAAGAAGACTGGATTGAGAATTTCAATTAGACAATTAAAAAATGCTTTGCCAAGACCATCTTGCATGACTTCTCCTATTCCCCTTCCTGCAGCCTGCCAAACAGGGCCTTTATGCTTTCCTCTATTTTGACTAGCTATGAGTCTACCTTAGCCAGAACTTTATCAGTCATTAACTGCACTGGTACATCCTACAACAAAAACAACACTAGTGAAATGGATGTAGCTTGGGTGGTTGGGAGGAATGAATGTTACCCTCCCCACCTAGGTTATACTCTTGTAAGTGACATGATGCTCTTGTGGAGCCCTTTGTAATAAATGTGTGAATGATAAGCTGGCCATACCTTGATTCAGTTTGAATATCAGATGTTGGGATTTCAGGTGGAGTAGCCCTCTAACAAATAATGAACCACATTTAAAAAAAACAAAAACAACACTGAAATATATTAAAAATATAATGAAATACATCAATAAAATTAGTTTTCAAAGCAATAAAACTAAATACATTCCTAAGTTTGGAGGTTTCTTTTAAAGGTCTTAAAAGAAACTACCACAGCAAACGTACCACACCAAAGAATCCTGGACATGACATGACAGGACGCATGTATCTTTATCTTTATGTGACAACTCTAAACTTGATCGGTGCCTTCGCGGAGCTACACAATAAACAAAATCAGAAGTCATGACCCATATGCAAAGTATTCAAATTTTAAGCATCGCTGCCTAAGAGGATAACAGTGAAAAGCATAATGTCTGCAGTATGGCATAAATTAAAGTATACCTGATCACGCACTCCCTCGAGCTTCCCTCTTATAAAAGCTGCGCGGTATATTTCTGCTTCTAACCCCTCCTTCGCCCATTTACTGCAATTTTCTATTAATGCATTATCTATCTCGTTATCAATGCAATGAACAATGACTTTTGCCAATAAGCGCAGTAAATTATCGATTGGATTAGCTGAATTAACTTCGATGGCATTCCATGCTTCGTACAAGTTAATTTTTAACGCTTCTCTCATCCAATCCTTGGAGTCATGTTGACTCTCCAGAGATGAAAGTTTCTGTCTTTCGCCTGTTCTCTCATCCCTTGAAAGTTGTTCCATACCCTCTCTGAATGGCTTTTTGATCTCCCGTTCCAGTGACTTCAGTGACCCTTCGTTCCAGATGTCTTGAAGATTATAGAACGCTTGATCGGCTGCTAAACTCAGTAACTTGACTTCTTGATCTGAATGGTCAATAATGTCCATAAAATCCCATGCTTGAGAGCAAGCTTCTATAGCGTCATTAATAACATCTTTATTAAGAGTTCCCTCATAGAAATTGATCATACAATATATCAATGCGTTGGCTGCCATCTTCCAAGAACTTTTTCCAAGGTTCTTGAAATGTTTAAATTCTTCTTCCACTACCAGCGCCGATCTTGCCTCATCTCCAACGGACCCTGTTTTTTGTTTTATCAAATGGATCAATTTTGACGTAGTAATCTTTCCATTTTCAACACCTTGTGTAGTATGGTTCTCTGTCTGCTTAAAGGCCCATTCATTGGCTAGCCACAGGCTGTATGCCACTTCTCCCGGCATTCGTATCATGTCCAAAGCGTCTTTGTACTTGAAAAAATTTTGGAATTTTTGGGTGTCTCTTGCTTCTGATATGTTCAATCCAGACAACAAAGCAATCTTTTCGGGGCTCATTATGAAAGGCCTGATGATTCCCATCACAAGTTCAGAGAATAACCAACAGGCTTTGCTGAGGTAGACCATGAGTTTCTGTTCCCAAATCCGCATGGGCAGTAAGAAGGAATGCAGCCGAATTCTTGTGACTAAAGTGACTAAAACCTTATGTACTATCATTCTTCCATGACTTCTTTTCTTCCTATACACTTGGCTTTTCGACTGAGTATCCAGATCGTCTTTCACTTCAGCAATAGTTCTTGTCCAAAAATCCTCCATGTGAAACAAGACCTGCACTTTTTTTGGAAAATAGAGAACTGACGTGAACCATCTCAGCAAGACTACCATCCAGCCTACTAGGACGAAGGAAAACTCAACTGCAACAATGATTTTCCGAATGATATTATATTCTGATTGAAGTTTAATGTAATTCCATTTAATGAGAAACATCACAACTGAAACTGAGAGCAATAGGCCTGCCAATGCACTGAAAACTGATCTGGCCATAATATAATCAGGCTGGGAGACACGAGCCACAATCCAACATTTGAAAATGTGATCCTCAATATTATTACACTGTCCACCTTCAGGGCTATTAGATTGGCAACAGGAGACTACTGAAGGAACTTTATGAGAGATGACCTTACGGATGCTTTTACCAGCAAAGACCGCGCAGGTCAAGAGCAAAATCAACAATGCGGTGTCTATGAATAGGATAGTGGAGTACGCGATGAACCATAATGACTCGTCATGGAAATATTGCTTCCTTGAATTCCAAACAAAGAAAAGCTCAACGCCCAGATGAAACATTACAACCAATACCAATGCTCCGGTATCGCTCCACACACTAGTCCAGTGAGAACGGACCATTTGGGGAATCAAATAGCTAAGGAAGACACATATCATAAGCCTTGCGGAATCAACTACCAATTGATCCGCCTCCAGTAAAATGCCCAGTTGCTGTTGTTTTTGGGATTTGTCGGCCAGGGAACTGATATGGGAAGAATCAATCAAACCGAGTATCTGGATTGTAAGGGCGCTCAGAACGAGCGCTTCTGCGGGAATCCACAGTGCCTTCCTCTTGAACGCATTTCTCACATCCCGTAAAAGCAATATTGTAAACACAAGTGCGCAAGCGCACGATAATAACAGATTGAGAAGACCATTGTCGTTTTCCATGTTGGAAGCCAACACAACCCTGCAAGTACATACAAGGGATGATGCCTTCACTAGTAATGCCAGAGGAGGTTAGAAAATATATGTTTCTAGTATCACTAATGACGTTCACACAAACCAACAAAAAGAGAGGGCCCTAACTTGCTTTCACTTTTGACAAAGTGCTCACTAAATTGAATGCTTTGGAACAAGGCCATGTCACATTCACACTTTTGACAAAGTGCCAATTAAATGGAATCTGTGGAACAAATCTTTAAGCCTTAGAAGATGATTTTTGTTCTCTCCTCAAGAAAAAGAGTTATATTTGATATTTAGTGAAGAATCAAAGTATGCATTGGTTTTTATAACCACTAAAAACAGAAAACAGATTATTGAAGAATCAAAGTATACATAGGTTTTTACCACCACTATCCATAGGTTTTTATCACCACTAGAAACAGATTTATTTAAAAATTAATATCTTAATGTTTTATAAATAAAAAAACCCTCCAAAGAAGTCATTATTAACCAGTGTGAAAACACCAAAAACTACTCTTATATGCTTTATTGCATAGCCTTTGATAAGTGTGATAAACCCAGAGCTGCCCAAAAGAGTAAAAAAGAAAGAGGCTCTAGAAAAAAGCCGATAGAGTTGAGTAGGAATGAGAAATTATTTCTCTATGCGACCAACAAAACCCTATAGAAAAAGACATCCCCAAGAGCAACAGCAACAGGGGAACGACCAACGACCCAAACACCATCGACACCACAACTCATTATTGAGCTCACTTCAATTCATGTTTAATAAAATAAATAAATCTTTTTGAATTAAATAAATTTAAAATATTGAGATCATTTCAATTCAGGTTAGATAAGTTAAATAAAACATTTTGAATTAAATAAATTTAGATTTCATGTTTGTAATTTAAATATAGTTTTTTTTATATTTCATTATCTTGAATTTTACTTAAAAAATATTATAAATTAAAATTTTTCTTATTAAGTGTGCAAATATAAGTATATTGTCATTGTTATTGTATGAGCAATAACTCCCACAAAATTTTAACTATATAACTTTGTTTAACCATTAAAACTTAAAAAAAATAAAAAATTGTTATAATCATTAATTTAATTAAATAATTTTTTTTAAATGATTAATGTTTTTTATCAATTAAAACATAAAATTTTATTTATAAAATCATTAATTTTATTGTTAAAATCAAAATGATTTTAATGTAAATCAATGCTAATGATTTACTATATGAACTCAACTTGGAATTACTTAAAACAAATCAAAATGTAAATCAATGTTTATAAATTAAAAAAAAAACAGCTTTACATAACAACATTGCTTTATTATGATAGAAGAAATGTTAAAGATGAACGTCATTATATTTTTCTCTCTTATTTATAACGCCATTATATTTTTCCCTCTTATTTATAATATACAAAATTATTTTAGATTTAGTTATTTTTCTAAATCTTAAATCATTTAAAAATATCATAATTTTTTAATATTTACATTTTTATTATATTCAAATATATAAAAATTGTTTTTAAAAATATTTAATGTATTTTTTATAACTTCATAAAATATTGTATTAATCTTAAGAAATAATAAATTTTTAAACATCTTAATTTGTCAAAATTATAAGAACTTAGAAAAGCTTGGCTCCAATTTTTTTTAAACATAAAAACAAAATTTTAAAACCAACTAAATAAGTATCCTTTTAATATCCAATCAATTAAAGTTAGTCTCAATAAAATTTAATCATTATCATCAATAATTCTTAAAATAATTTAGAAATAAAATATAAATATTTTTTATTAATTTTAATTTAAATAAAAAAAATAAAATAAAATACACATATAATAATTTATATAAAGAAAATAATTTTAAATATTTTTTTATATTTTTTAATGTGTTTATTTTGAATTTATTGTTTAATAAGTTTAATTATCAATAATTTTATGAAAACATTATATATATTTGTATTCATATTCTTACCTAAAGTAAAGTAAAGAAAAAATTAAAATAAAACAATATTTACAAAATTTGGGAGTGAAAATAGGAACAATATGACATATCATAGTAGCGAGTAAAATGTGCAAGGATATATATATTTCTAATAGTTATACGCTTTCTTAAAGTAAAGGAAGAATCACACTTCAAATATATAGAGAGGAATCGAAAATATCAAGTTAACAATTGGGAGTGTAAGGCATATTGAAATATTATATACAAAGATCCAAGGCTATATATTCTGGTGGTCTTCGTGACTTTTTCTAATTAAAGAATAATTAAAATAAAAAAATACACAAAGTCATGAATGCCTGAAAAATCCGAATAAACTTATATTCTGAAAAATCAGAATAAAGTCATGAATGCCTTACAATTGGGAGTGTAAGGCATATTGAAATATTATATACAAAGATCCAAGGCTATATATTCCGGTGGTCTTCGTGATTTTTTCTAATTAAAGAATAATTAAAATAAAAAATTACATAAAGTCATGAATGCCTGAAAAATCAGAATAAACTTATATATATTTTGTGGTCAAAATGAGTTATTGAAGATCTATACAGTTATACTTTTGTTGTTATCCTTTATTTTAAAGTAAAGGAATAATTAGAAAAAAAAGAAAGTTGGTAGTAAAGAATTTACAAGCCAATGGTATGTCATGTTCAATAGTATGTACAAAGATTTAAAGCATGATCAATTTTTTTTGTGTTAGAAGTTTTGGAGTTTCACAATGTTTAAGTTTGTAGATACTTTTTTTTTATTTGCTTTACTGCATCTGTCATATCTTTATTCCATTTTGGGGGATTTTTCTTCAGTTGTTGTTGCAGCAGATGAATGCCATCTGCCTGTCCTTTGTAGAATGGCCTAATATAATTTAGGATTTCCAAGAATCTCTGCTATTGAACCTTTTCTAAGATCTGATCAGGAAAGTTAGCAAAAACCTTCAGGACATGGTCTTGGAGGATCACATGTCCTTTACTTATTTTATATCCTAAAAATTCAATGTCCTTTTGGCCAATTTCCATTTTGGATTTTGACAAAACCAATCCATGTTTGAAAACCAAAGAATAAAATTCTTGAAGATGTTTCAAATGTTCCTGCAGATTGCGGGAACAAATAAGAATAGCATCTATGTATACTAATGCCCATTTCTTTTCTCTGAAGATATCTTCCATTCTCTTCTGGAACTCTGATGGTGCATTGTTAATGCCGAATGGAAGGGCCTTCCACTGATACTGCCCATGAGGAACGACAAAGGCAGTTTTGTATCTGTCTTTTGCTTCAATTCCAATCTGGTAAAAACCAAACTTCAGGTCAAACTTGCTAAAAATAGTGCATCCTGCTATTCTTTGCAACAAACTAGATTTATCAGGTAGAGGGTAACGGACTGGTTCAAGGATCTTGTTCAAGGGTTCTTTGATTTCATTTGCACAAAATTCTCTTTCTGAAGGAGACATAAGGGCAACAGAGGCTTTTTGAGCTTTTGGTCTTTCTAGGGGGTTAAAAGGTAAGGAAACAAAGTATTTTTCCCTAGTCCAAAATGCATTAGGTGACTTTGAGGTGCAATCCTTCTCTAGTTTAGAGGAAATTTCGGAGAGGGCAGATTCTTTGTGCATTTCTGCATAGGCGATGCATCTTTCCATTTTGAACAGTTCTGCAAGACTGAGAGTGGGGTTGGATTGAGGAACAAGATTCTTACATTTGTAAGAAGAAGAATAGTATAGAGGGGTGGAAACTCTTCTGCCATTTATTGTACAAGAAAAATTCATATTGGGCTCATCAACTGTAATGGGGTTGACTTTATGCAAGAAGGGTGATCCTATGATGCAATCTTCTTTCAGGTCATCTAGTTTGTTGAGATGCAAAACTTCTTTTATTCCATTGATGCTTATTGGAAAATATGGAACTCGTCCTTTGAGCTGTGCAGGAGTTCCTTCAATGTCTACACCATGTTCACTTGTTTTTTCCCAGTAAAAAGATGGTATAGCATTTCCTTTTGCCAAATTCATTTGGCAACCTGAATCTAGCAAACAATCAAGCTCATAAGATTTGAATTCAGATGGACAAAACTTTATTTTAATGAAATATTTAGGACCAGTGAATAGTCCTAGAGATCCTAGTGATGGTTCATCATTCTGGCAGTCTTCTGTTTCTGAATCACTAGTGTGCGGACAATGTTTTGGACTTTCAGTAGCTTTTGGTGACTGTAATGCTTCGGCATAGGCTCTGCACATTTCTTCATCAGAGGACTGGCTTCTTTCTCTTGTTATTTCAAGCATTCTTTTCAATTCCTCTATTTCTTTTACCAGCTTCTTTAGGGAATATTGCTTATCTTTGATCTGTAGTCTTATCAGATTTTCTTTATCTTTTCTAAACTTTTGTCTATCCTCATGATGATCAGGATAGCCTTTGTATAAATCAGCAGGCTTGTAGAATGTTGGATTCTTGCTAATTTCTGGAGAGACAGAGTTCTCTTTTTCTTCTGAAAATTTTTCTTTTGCTTTTCTTCTTGTTAAAATATTTCTTTTTTCATCTTTCAGATCTTGCCTTTTCATATATTGATAGACTGGGATCTCAGACAATTCTTTGTCTATTTCAGCAATCCTAAGTTCTGAGGAGACCTTAGGCCGGTTGAAAGAGAACATATAAAAACTGAAATCAGGAGGACCAGAGAAACCTCCTAAATTTGCTTCTTCATCAGAGTAAGAAGAAGAAGAGTCAGATAAGTTTGGAGCAAATTTATCTAAGGCAGGGTCGAAATCAGAGGAATCTCCTTCTTTTGGTAAGAAGACGATTTCACCTTCAGGGTAGTCTCTTGCTGCACTCCAAGCTAGATCCCACCAGGCTGGATCCAGGTCTTCTGAAAACATGGTAGCAAGTCTAGGCTTTTTATTTTTATTTGGGCATTTGTTAGCCCAGTGACCCTTTTTACCGCAGATGAAACATTTTTCTTTATCTGCAGGTTCATATCTTTTCTTAAAGTAGGCTTTCTTTTGAAATCTTTTGCCTTTTTTATGCTTATAGCCTTTGTCTGGATGGAATCTAGGTACACTAGTATATTTGGGCTATTGTTTCTTCTTACAACTACATGATTCACGCCCGAAGTGTCCTTGGTTGTGGGCGCCACACCCCCAATCTGGCATTTTTGCAACATCTTTACAAAAACCCGGGGAAAACATTGAAGAGTGTCGCTTGAAATCTTTAGCCACTCTTTTCTCCAGACAATGTTCTTGCCAAGTTTCCATGATGAATCCATGCAATTGGGAAAGGGAAAGACCTGACAAAGGGATGTTTTTATCTTTAAGGTGTTGTTCAATAGCATCAGGAACATGGCCAGGAAAGCTTCTCAAGTAATGTTTCAGATATGCAGGCTTATCAGCATTGCCAGAAGAAATCAACAATTTTTGCATATAGCAAACATATTCTTCACTCTTATTTAGGTCACAAATTCTGGCAGACATAAATAAAGATGCAAGATGTTCATAATCTTCATTTTCATCAAGACCATAGAATTCTTTACCAAGGGCAGTAAGAATTTGTTGGTCCGCATCTTCTGCATTCAACGTTTCTTCTCTGGATTCTTGGGGAATCCGACGCCACCATTATGAGGCTAGCCCTGAAAATCCGGCAACCAGCTGGAGTGCTAGTTGTTGGCCAGTTATTGAATTGTCCTATGTTCTTTTGTACAAGACCCAATTTGATAGAAGCTGGATGGAAGATCTAATCTGAGCGCGGGATTGACATTGTATGTTCAACACAGGTTGATTAGGCATCTGGGAGATTAAATTATTCATCCCATTTATCCTGATACTAAGGGAACGAGGTACTGACGAAGGAGAAGTGTCAGGAAGATCTGACATTTCAGTATCAAAAGGAGGGGGAGGACCTGTTATCTGAGGATTAGTATGACCTTGGTCGTATGGATTTGAGGATCCAATATTTTCTCTTTTTGGGATTTTGAATGCCGATAAATATTTATCTGGGAGGGCATTTGGCATTTGTTTGAACTGGGAGACCATATTTCTTAACTCTAGAAGCTCTTCTATTTCTTGACCAAAAAGGAATTCAGGTCGTTGGTCATCTTCTTGGATACTCATCATTCCAAAAGAGTATCTTCTTTCATGTTTGACTTTATGGCCTTTAGCTGCAAGCTCTAAAGCAGTTTGGTTTACAGGGCCCTTTTTACTATTTACATTTTGTGTTCTAGCCATCATTTTTCCTAGGACATCTAGCCTTTTTTCTAATTTTTCACTTGCTAAAATAATAGCAGTTTTTACTTCTTCTTGTCCTGCAAGCAAGTGATCAATTTTAGCTTCAAGCAAGGAAATATGCTCTTTTTTTCTGTCTGAGCTATTTGTTTGAGAATTAAAATATCAGAGGTTATGTCATCGATGTTTTGGCCAGTCAGTTGTTGCTAATAATTGCTGTAATTAAGCAACTTTCTCTCATTAGAGACACTTTCATGTGGATTTGATGATCTATGTGGCATGAACTCTCTTTTAGAAAGACCATCATGAGCAAATTGTCGAAATGGAGTATCAAGAAGATTTCTTCCTGGATTGAACGAGGTATCACCCTATGCGTTTGTGTAGGTAAAACCAGGGCTATTTCTAGGGAGAGACATCATGTACAAGTTTACTCCTTTCTTTCTTATTTTTAGTCTCTCAAGTGCTTTTCTGCAGGCAAGGCAGTCTGCATGCTGACCTTTGTGCTCATTGTTATGAACACCTGAAAAAGAAAGATGGGAAGAAGAACAAGGTTCAAACAAGGCTGATCTTTCAGAAGTATTATTCACAGAGGAAGATCTTACAAGAGGTGGAGCAAATTGGGGAGAAGGAAACCCTTCAAGCAATTTAAAAGAGTTTGAACATTTGTCAAAGACAAGGGGTTTGGGAATAGAGAGTTATTGGTTTTTAGTTTTTTCAAAGTCTCTCAACTCTCTGTATCTTACTTCCCATTGCTTTGGGTAACTGATGCCAGTCCAGTCAAAGGTGATAGGTGTAGAATTTTTTGACTTATCAGTTTCTACCATACTTAGTAGGCATGAGCTTTCATGGACTTTAGGGGTAAGAGGTGGAAGGGAATCATTTCTAAAGCGGATTACAACCAACGATTTAAGCTGGATGATTTTAGAGCCAATGTCCATTTTAAATCCTAAAGGATGAATATAGGCCTTGAGTAAATCATAGATGTAGGGGTCATCAAGGCTGACAGAATACTTAGGAAAGATAGTACCAAAAAATGGGCCATTGTGCAAGGGGCCTTCAAAACCTCCAATTAAAGCATCAGCAAAATCTAAGTGGTGGGTATCCAAAACACAACACAAGGAAGAAACATTCATATAGGGTCGTACTAATGGACCAAGTCCTAATTTGACAGCGCCTGGATGCACATATATTGTAACCTTTTGTTTTTGCCAAGTTAATTTTGTCTTTGTCAATTAAATTAATGTGAATGGGCTCTTCTTGGTCAATGAAGGTGATGTCCAAAGAACTGATTTTAATTTGTGTGCAGGATTTATACTGCCACCATTTCATTTTATAAACCTCAAAAGGTAATATCTCAGGCAGTTTCCAGTCAGGGGAAGGTATTGTATCATCGATGATTATTATGGATGATGAGGTTGAAGAAGTCTAAAAGGAATATTTTCTTTCAGTTAAAGAAACAATAGTTTGATCTGTAGATTGGCAGTCCATGGAAGTAAGCCCTACAGAGTCCATTGAAGGATCCATGGAACACTTACCAGAATCGGGAAGTAAAGGAATAGTTTGGGGCTTAAGGATATCCTATAGGTCTCCTAAGAGAAAACACTAGTGGATTTACAACGTCTGTAACTAATACTATAACCACAAAAATTTGAAACAGACTCGGATATCAAAACTATTCCACATGGATACTTTTACAGAAATAAATGGACTCTGTTCCCAGATTGCTTTTAGACATAGAAAGATTTCTCGAATATCATACTGGAAATTGATATTAAGCACTTCTGAAACTTACAAGTAGAAGTAGATGATACATATGTCACACTGGCTCTGATACCAAGTGAGATGCCAAGATCAAAACGCGAACGCAACTGATGAAAGCAGCTTCTTAATACAGACTCAAAAACTTGTTCGTCTTCGGAGGGCGAAGATCATCACAAGTGCAAACTTACACTAACCAGAGTTTCTGATCCCAGCTGATCACACTAAGTGCAGAGGGAGAGCATACGCTACTGGTTTTACAGACTCATTACAAGTGAGATCACTGCTTTTGATCTCGGCTGATCGCTCGAGGCGCAGAGGGAGAGCATACATAGTGCTTGACACAGAGAGAAAATGTAGAAAGCTTACTAGACTCAAAAAACACCCGGTGTCCAAATGAGGGGAGGAGCACCTTATTTATACATATTTTAGTTGGTAAACCGATGACCCGAAACTTACACCTATCGGTAAGAAGACTTGATTCGGATCTCATGGAAGTGGATCAAATCGCACCTTTTGTTGGGTAAGTCACCCAAGCCATGTGAAAGAATCTACGAACTGACAACTAGACTGGACTTTTTACAAAGTGGAGCTACTATTAGCAGCCCACGATGCTTTCCATTATTCATTGTCATGATTACAAATACATGGGTTTTCTCCACATGTACAACCAGCGAATCTATCAGAGTCAGAATCATTATCTAAACCAAATTCGGTATCCGAAAATAAGCAATTTGAGAAGCACTGTTCCACATCGGATCCGAGCATGACTTCATTAGGAATACAACAAAATTTTCCTTGAAGAATGGATTCAACTTTAAGGTTTAAAGGAATTCTTCTTGTATGAATTTTATGATCTAATAGGCGGCCATTTTTGTCCATTCTTCTGAATTTTTGCTAAGTGAAAATAAGGGGGTTCAAGAGGAGAGTAAGCTCCTCCAAGATGTCGCAGTTTAAATTTAAACCACATATAATTGTGGTGTGCTACAATCATATTTGCTTGAAGGTGCAGAATGAAATTCGCACGTCATTGAACCTAATCTTTTCTTGGACATAATTTATCAAGGAAAACTTCTGTCCATCTGGACCATTGTTGTTGCACCAATGTAGAAGGGTGTCCATAAATTATTATTTCTCCTTGTTCTCTGCAGAATTGCAATATGAGGTTATAACTATTCCATGTTAAAAATCCTGGATCGATATCCACATAATACAATTCTTATCCATCTGTATAAGCTGTATCAACCCAAACGTGATTAAGCTGCTGAAGCTGGTGCATGGCATTTTCTAAGCCTTTATAGGCTTGTTTTTCCCCTCTCTCCAATATTTGTATTTTCAAAGGAGAGGCATTTACTTATTGGATCAAGGAGAGGGAAAGATACTTATTTGCTTCCTTTTTACTGGCGCAATTCAAAAAATCTTCTATTTCTTCCTCTGTCAAGGGATCATTGAAGATCCGAAGTTTAAATTTTTTGTTTGATGAGCTGGATGCTCCATAGCCAAACATGTTGAGGCTAGGTTTCTCCTGTAATTCTTCTCTGGTTAGCATATCAACAACACAATTCAAATATCCTGGTTTATATACAATTTCAAAATCAAAGTTTTGCAACCAAAGAAACAATTTTAGAATCCTAGAACTATTTTCTGCCATAAGATTTTCATTCTTGAATATACCAGGCATTATTTTCAGATCTATTCTAATAATGAACTTGACATGTTTTAGATAAAGCTTGAAATGGTTTACAGTCTTTTTGACGGCGAGGATTTCCTTGTGACTTGACGGATAATTAATTTCTGCATTTTTTAATGCTCTTGAAGCATAGCCACAGATTTCTTCTTGATCACCATGTTTTTCTATTATAATACCTCCCAAGCTTTATTGGAGGCGTTTGTTTCAATCACCATTTGACCCGAGCCTTGTGGTAGTGAGAGTGGAGGAAGCTGTTTTACTTTTTCTTTGATTTGCTTTACTGCATCCGTCATATCTTTATTCCATCTTGGGGGATTTTTCTTCAGTCGTTGCTACAACAGATGAATGTCATCTTCCTATCCTTTGTAGAATGGCCTAATATAATTTAGGCTTCCCAAGAATCTCTGCAATTGAACCTTTTCTAAGATCTGATCATGAAAGTTAGCAAAACCATCAGGACATGGTATTGGAGGATCACCCGTCCTTTACTTATTTTATATCCTAAAAATTCATTGTCCGTTTTGCCAATTTCCATTTTTTATTTTGACAAAGCCAATCCATGTTTGAAAACCAAAGAATAAAATTCTTGAAGATGTTTCAAATGTTCCTGCAGATTGCGGGAACAAATAAGAATATCATCTATGTATACTAATGCCCATGTATTTTCTCCGAAGATATCTTCCATTCTCTTCTAGAACTCTGATGGGGCATTGTTAATGCCGAATGGAAGGACCTTCCACTGATACTGCCCATGAGGAACGACAAAGGCAGTTTTGTATCTGTCTTTTGCTTCAATTCCAATCTGGTAAAAACCAGACTTCAGGTCAAACTTGCTAAAAATAGTTCATCCTGCTATTCTTTGCAACAAACTAGATTTATCAGGCAGAGGGTAACGGACTGGTTCAAGGATCTTGTTCAAGGGTTTAAAATTCACAACCAGTCTGGGTTTTCCTCTTTTTGATACTGAAATGTTAGATCTCCTTGACACTTCTCCTTCGTCGGTACCTCGTTCCCTTAGTATCGGGATAAATGGGATGAATAATTTAATCTCCCAGATGCCTGAACAACCTGTGTTGAACATACAATGTGAATCCCGCACCCAAATTAGATCTACCATCTAGCTTCTATCAAATTGGGTCTTGTACAAAAGAACATAGGACAATTCAATAACTGGCCAACAACTAGCACTCCAGCTGGTTGCCGGATTTTCAGGGCTAGCCTCAGAATGGTGGCGCTGGATTCCCCAAGAATCCAGAGAAGAAATGTTGAATGCAGAAGATGCAGACCAACAAATTCTTACTGCCCTTGGTAAAGAATTCTATGGTCCTGTTGGCCTGATTTTATGAACTCGGCCAATAAGGAGATTTTGTCCACACAATCAGCTTAAAGCAGCGTCCGGTGTGTTTGAATTAACAAAACATCGCAGGTTGTGGTCCTGCTACCAGCTGATTTTTCTCTTAAGGAGAAATTAAAATCAGCAAAATCTAACCTATTCTAATGTTATTTCTATTTAATTAAATCTTAAAAACTATTAAGTTGCCTAAATGAATCCTATAATTAGTTTCAACTATCTAAACTGGTCTTACGGTTGCTTTCTTAAAGAAAGACTCCAAGTTTTGAAGTGTTTTTTTTTAATATAAAGACTTGTTGAAAGTATGCTAAAATTATACTAATTGATTTAACAGCTGTTAACTGGAAAGTACTAAAATAAAACTTTAATCTAAACTATACTATATGTCCTATCTCAGCTGAGAGCATTTCTAAAGACTAGATTAATTATTAATCAATAAAAGATAAACAGAAAGACTAAAAACACAATTTAAATAGAAATATTTAAATTATGAATAATAAGTCACTTGGTTATATGACAACAGAATCGAAGAAACAACTGACAATAAACATTTATTTAAACTTTCTGAAATTAATTAATAATTAATTATCAACACAACTATTTGAACTTAAAGATAATGTCTACTATAAAATCACTGTCAACATACAAATGATATTTTTAACAGACAGAAGAGTATATCATTATATCTTAAGTTTATAGTAAAAATACTAATAAACAGAATCATAACGATATATTTATTCAAAATGCGATATTGAACTGATAAAGTGCAAATTGTAATCAAACACACATATATCAAAGCATAATGTGTTAATCTTAAGATAGAAGATAAGATGCAGAAGTATATAATATATCCAAAACAAAAATACCAGTAATGGTATCAGTCTGTAGATGTCCAGTTGTATTCACCTCCAAAGATTCAACTTCAGGAATGAAATAACACTAGCAACAAAATTATACTTCAAGTATGTTTTCTTCCAACACTCCATCCCTTGTTCATCAAAATTCCTTACTTATATACTATTATGATTCAGTTTTCCCTATTAATGTTACATGCAACATTATAGGGTACTTCTAACTAAAAAGAGAATCGAATCTCTTATATCAACCACTTGTCACCATAAACAGAAAAATGACTAGCCTAAGTGTTTGCAAATTTCCAGGTACTGGGAAAATTCTTGACCATTTTCGAAACTCCAGCTCTTAACAAACAGCTACATCTCCATGCCAACGTATTAACACCGTCCTGAAACTCTGGGAAGGAGTGATGACAAATCCACCTGCATGTAACAAACGAAGTATCTCATTAAAGCTGTTTACAATAAATACAACAAAATAAACTAAGATTTTAATGCATGCCTGTAAAATCTGCGATTTTACAGGCATGTTAAAAAAATTTCATTACCTGTTTGATAGCAATACGATCCATGCAAAAGGAAAATGAGAATAACCATCATGTATTACTTTGAAGCGCGATTACTCTTCGTGCTTCAGTCAATTTGGCCTTTAACCTGATAATATTTATGTTTTGTTTCTCAATTCTTTCAAGTAGGTGCTGGTTTGTACTTATTATTGACCTCTTCGCTTTTTTATACTGGTCTTTTTTAGCACTTACCTCTTTCCATCTGCTGATCCAATCCAGCAACTCTTCTCTAAATGTTTTATTTTCCTCTTCTAACAATGCTGTACTGGATAGGAAATGCTTAAGTTTACCCTTCAACTCTGTGATTTTAGCCTGGTATGCATTATCTAGTACATGCTGCAGATTTTCTTTTTCATTGGCTACCTGAGGAGAAATAGGGTTGTCAATATGTTGACTAGATGATGGTTCAGGGTCTGCAATACCTGTGTCTATACCTGGTTGAGTAACCTCCGCCTTGCCTGATTTTACATCATTACCCTTTACGAAAATAGAATTATTTTCATGCATTGTATCAGGGATAGATGACGGGATGTCATCTTCAATATGGACGACTGCAGGTTGAGAAGCCTCTTGATTAACCATAGGACCTGAAATTGTATGGGTACTGTTCATACTCCTAGTCACCCTTCTCAAAAACAACAGATTTTATGAATCAAACCCTCCCTTGTCAAAGAAGATCTGGGCAAGACGATCTAATCTACGCATAGACTCCTTGTCGTGTTCATAAGGTTTATTTAATTCAGATACATTATTATTAGTTTTGCTTTTGGTTAATATTTCTTTTGTTTCTGCATGGGTGCTATGATCTTTACCAGATAAAGGATAATTCAGGACTGCTTTATAGCCACAAGGGACTGTATTCCCATCATCATCTTTGCTAACCCCATCGTTCATTGGTATACTGACTTCCCCGAATCCTTTTACCTCTGATACTGTTTCAGAAGTTTTATTAACCTCAGATTTTATGGATTTTCATTTTCTACGAATTCGTGGGGAGGGATTCGTCCAGTACTGTGTCGGCCCTAACTGACAGTCGGTTAAAAAACTATCCCATGACTTGCCATTTACAGACAACTGATGTTGTAATAGGATTTTGATTAACCCGTGGTGGAAAATACTTCTATCAGGGTTACTAAAGCTTCTAACTTCCTGTGACATCTTCTTCAAGCTTTGCCACAAATAGTACAGTAAATTGAGCTTAAAACCCTGTAGTGCTAATAGCAATCTTAAATGGTAAAGGTGTAAATGGGAGAAACGTCCATCACAGGACACGTACCTTACTAAGATTTCGTAATAAGCTCTCCATTCGGGCTTCAAGAACCTGATCGGGACAGCTATCTTCAGCTTAGAATCATCCGGTAATGGCAACAACAGAGACAAACACCTCTTCTTATTAACCTTGCTACCCTTAAACCATCGTTCTCCAACTTGCGGGAGCTGTGTCGCTGATGCTATCTTGTCTTTGATAATAACGAACTCAAAACTCCCTATCTGCACACTGTTGTCTTTTAAATTCATGGCGAATAGTTTAGTCACCTCTGCATGGTGACCATCGAAACTCTTAAAGAATTTCCCCCATCCAATTTTCTCAAAACGCAGAGCTACCTCCTCATTGGCTTCTATGAGTTCAGAACCAGAGATTTCATAACGGTTCAGAGGAGCCATAGTTTCTTCCACGCTCTCTTGGCTTCGAACTAAAATGAACGGAGAGGTAAACAAGGAGGGAATAGGTACCCAAACGTATGACATGATGTGCAGACTTTGCATGCTTTGGATCTGACGGATATGAGATCTATGGACTTGGCCATTTTTATCCGAACCTTAGCAATGATGAGTGTTGCAACTTAACGTTATATCATGATGTATGCAGGTTTAACCATAACTTAGCTATGACTAGCAGTGATACTCAACCAAATCGGCGTACCAGAGATCTTTTGACTGACGAATCATAAATTCAAACATTGATTATAGACAGTGGTTTAATAATGAACTTGTACATCGTGATAAAATGACATGACTATCAACATTCAATTCTGTTAATATGATGCCTCCATATGTTCACAGCTATCGATTTATCATGAAGCTCAAGCCACATCTTTGTGCTAACTCAGCAATCCGAATGACAAACGTTATCATTTTGACACATGGCCCTTCGTAAACTTTGTCACCTTAATAGTCATCTCCAGTTTAGCGTGAAAGGTGGTAGCACTCTATGTGATATAGTGATGAAATCACATATTCTAATGTTAGCATGACGACTAGTGAAATGGCTTGATTTAACATGCCTATCACATATATACATTAAATTTCATAGCTTATAGTTTTGAATTAATCGAAAATCCCATCGATTAATATTTGAAATTAAATTTGATAGGATATTGAATGATAAAACTACAATATATGAAAATTCTTATATGATAATCATTTATTCACTAATCTATATATATACAATTTTTTACAAAGTGAGGGTAAGGCATTACATACGAAATATGAACATTAGGTTTAATAAAGTTTTAATTTAATAAGTCACCTAAGTTCTAAGGGTTTAGGACTCATAATATCTTACCGGCCATATCCAGCTCAGAGTGCGTTTCATTGATTTCCCTTTGGCATATTATCATATATAATCATATACATTTATCTTGATGATTGAATTGTTTATATAGGATCTAATGAAACTGACTTATTAAACTTACAGCTGCTAACTGCCAAATTTACGAACATGTTCTCACCAACTTCTAGTATATCATTTTACTTTTCTCGAATTGAGAGTACCTTCAGAATCAAAGATTTTGAAGGCACTCTATTATAATTTTTGAGTAAATTATAAAATAGAGCTAATCTTCCTTCATCATAATGGAATATGAAGGGGTTGTTGCTGGCTGCCAACAAATGGTGACAACCTGGGCGAACCAGTTATCTCTGCTTATACACAATGATAAAATGAAATCTTAAAACCTGTTAAAAACAATAAAAAATTCTTTATCTGCATAAACCATTATTCATTCATACTCATAAGTATAACTCAAAAATATTTCATCTTTTGAAAAAGAAATTTAACTAGGGAGAAACTTATAATATCTTGGTCGAAACACAGTACTTCATAGTAAGAATAACCATATACCATCAACATAGAGTATAGAAACCTACTTCTCTGAAAACTTTCTAGAATCTGTTCCATAATATAATAAATTTCTTTTTGTTTGCTTTTCTTTTCTTTTAAAACAATAATTCTGCCTGAAGACTACTATCTGGGTATGGTATCCCAATGTGATAGTATCATTCACGAGAGCTGTCTGAAATAAGCAAGCCGACTCATGATGAGACCTCTTGTCTTTTAAATTTTTTAAATCAAAAGCCATCACCCTGGTGATCAGAAATGAAGTTATTCCAGACAGCACTGATGATCATGATTAGGCCGGCTCGTGATGAGACCTCCTATTCTTCAGTCAAAATTTATGTTTTTCTTTCAATTTCATCTTTTAAATTTCATAAAATGAGAGATCATTACCCAGCATGGTGACCAAATGGTAATGTCAGTCATTAATATCACCAGAAAATGAATCAGCTGGCTGGTGATGAGACCCCTTATCTTTTGGTTTTAAAACCAAAAGCCATTACTAGTTTCCTAATAATGTCATACTAGTGATATTTGTGATTCTGATCGGACCGGTTCATTACTGAGACCTTCCGTCTCTCTCTTTAGTATTTTATTGACTGGAACAAACCCTAAATAGTTTTCAGATGATAAATACTTTTCTAACACTGATGGTAGAGGTTTGTAAGAGTTTTTCAGAAGTACAAGTGTCGAAGAAGATATTAAATAAGCTATCCCTACCTCTGTAAGAAAAATGACAAGATGATGAATAATCTGTGAAATACTTACAAATAAAAACACTAAAAGGTCTTTTGCGGATTTTAAGAGAATTTGATTACCCTGAACAAATCTTTAAAAGATTTCAGTCTAGTATCATAATGTTCCAGACTTATGAGCAAACTGATTTTATTTATATGTATTTATTTCTACAGTTGTTAACTAAAATTACTCGCTGATTATATACAAAATTTGACAGTCTGAAATTTTACTTAACAGAGATAACAAAATGATGCTGAAAATTTATGAAAATTTTATGAATCATTCATCACTCTTAATTCTATGGACTATAATTCAGTTTATATACAAAAACATAAGGTTATTTATAGACATCAATCATAGTTTATGTACATTATAATATAAATTTACTTACAGACAACAAACAAATTATATACATTTTAAGTCAGAAAATTATTAACAAAAATATTTTTTCAGGATCAGCCCATTCACTGGGAATGTTTTGGACTGTCCTTCAAGTGTTTGCAACCGAAAGGTACTTGGACCTAATTTCTCAGAAATAACAAAGGGACCTAACCACAGTTTCTGAAACTTAGTATGATCTCCCTTCTCTTCGTGAACTTTATCCCATTTTAAAACTAAGTCTCCTACCTGAAATTCTCGATCAGAACTGAAAGATTGGTCAAACCATGATTTCACAATCTGTTGATGTTTTGTAAAGTGCTGTTTTGACTTTTCTCTTTCTTCTTCTAGTTTCAGCAGTGTATTAATTCTCTTTTCCATTGCTGGGCATCCTTCATCTTGAACAGACTGAGCTAACTGTAATGAAGGTAAGAACAGATTAGGTGGTAAAATAGCTTCAGTCCCATATACTAAGAAGAATGGTGAGTTACCTATTGCAGCCTTAGGAGTTACTCTGTCTGCCCAAAGGGCATTGACCAATTCTGTATGCCAATTACGATGATGAACTGAAATAGTTCTTTTAAGAATTTTCAATAGATTTTTGTTTGTTGATTCAGCTAGACCATTCCCATGAGGATAATAGTTAACTGAATACCTGATTCTTATTCCCTTCTCTAAAGCAAATTGAGTTAACTCGATTGAAGAAAAATATGAAGCATTATCAAAGACAAGGGAATCTGGGATACCAAATCTTGTTATGATAAAGAATTCCAAAAATAATATAACCTGATTGGTATTTACAACTTTTAATGGTGTAGCTTCTACCCAACGAGTAAAATAATCGGTTGCAGTTATTATATATTTGTGTTGCATAGATGAGGGAGGATTTATTGGACCTACTATATCAATACCCCATTGCTGAAAGGGTCTTTCAACTGAAACATGTTGTAAATGAAAAGCAGTTTTTTTAACCCTTCCTGCAGTAAGTTGACATTCTTGACATTTTCTAACAAAAGTATAGGCATCTCAAAACAAAGTGGGCCAATAATAACCAGCCCTGAGAATTTTGTGTGCAGTAGTCTCTCCATCAAAATGGCCTCCTGCTGGACCAGAGTGTAATTCTTTCATAATTGCTTTTGTTTCATCTTTATCTAGACATCGAAGGTATACTCCGTCTGAATTTCTTCGAAAGAGAATATTATCGATTAATAAATAAGGAGCAGCCTTCAATCTAAGTGCTCTTTTCTTCTTTGGTTCTAAGTAATCAGGGGCAGCCCCTGTTTCCAAAAGTATCCGTAAGTCTATGTACCAGGAATCTTGAGGTGGTGGATAAAAATAAATTTCCCTGGTAACTAAAGCCTCATCAACAACAGTTTCAGCTTTATCATTAGGTAAATGAGCAGCTTCAGCAGCTAATTTACATAGTCCTTGACCTTTGACTATCGTTGAGGGTTTAATTTCTAAATCATATTCTTGAAGAGCCGTCATCCAAGGTGCCCTCTTTTCACCTAATTATTTCTGTACTAACAAGTTTCTGACTGAGGAATAAGGGACAATTATTTTCATTTTATATTTTAGCAAGTATGGACGAAAATGTTTGACAGCTTTAAAAACGGCAAAGGCTTGTTTATCAACTTCATGGTAATTAAGTTCGACACCTTTGAAATTTGAACTCATGAAGGAGATTGGGACTTCATTATTCTGCTGATTTAATTGAGTTAAAACTGATGCATATGAAATATCAGAAGCAAAAGTATACAATATAAAATCCTTATTAAAGTCTGGGCTTAAAAGGCTAGGAGCTTCTGAGATGGCTTCTAAAATTTTCTCTAATGATTCTTTTTCAATTTGTCCCCAATTAAAAACATCATCTTTCTTAATCATCTTCTGCAAAGGATGTATGATCTCGGAAAAACTGGGAATGAATCTCCTTACAAAATTTATTTTTCCAAGAAATGATTACATTGCCTTCTTGCTAGAAGGATAAGTTATCTTTGAAATGGCTTGGGTTCTTTCAGGATCAATCATGATTCCGTGCTTAGAAACCACGCAACCTAATAAGATACCTTCTGAAACAACAAATATTGTCTTTTTAGGATTTAAGGATATTCCAAATTTTCTGCATCGTTCAAATACTTTTCTAAGATGATTAAGATGGTCAGGTCGATGTTTAGAATATACAGTAACGTCACCCAAATAGACAACGACTGAATGATTGATTAAGCCTCTAAAAGCAATATCCATTTCCCGTTGAAAGGTTGCTCCCGCATTGATTAACCCAAAGGGCATCTTGCGGTAGGCATATGTTCCCCATGGAGTTCTAAAAGCAGTTTTCAATTGATCATCTGGGCAAACCAATATTTGGTTGTACCCTGAGAAACCATCCAAAAGTGATAGTATCTCAGCCCCAGACACCTTTTGAAGAATTTGTTCCATGGGAGGAATTAGATAGTTATCCTTTTCAGAAGCTTTATTCAGATTTCTAAAATCTACGCATAATCTAATATCCCCGTTTTTCTTCCTAACTGGAACTAAGTTTGCCACCCATTGAGTATGTCTGATGGGAAAAATGATCTTGGTAGCTAACAATTTATTCATTTCCTTTTTTATTGTTGGTTCTAATGATGGGTGATATTTCCTTAACTTCTGTTGAAAAGGTTTTGACTCTTGTTTAATCGGAATTATGTGTTGCATTACTTGTGTGTTAAATGTTTTCAAGTCATCATATGTCCAAGCAAAAACATATTTAAATTCCTTAAACAATTTTATAAAAGCTGTTTTTTCTACAGGGTTGCAGTCTATTCCAAGATTTATAGTTTGGGGATTTGTTTCTGTCCCTAAATTGATGGTTTCATACCTCATTCGAGAGCTGTTAGTTTTACAATTAGGTATAGACCTAAACTTATCTTGTAAATCAAAGAAATTTTCTAATCTTAGTACTGAATTAGGGACTGGTTTTACCTGTTCAAGAGATTTTTCAACTGAACAAAAATCATTTATTACCGAAAAATCCCGCAGATTTTTGTCATGAGTGACTTCGTCAATTGTTGCATCTTTAAAGGTATCTTCGTTCGTTAGAAAATTCAGTACCTGCACATCATCGTCAAATACACGCCAATTAAAAATATTGTCAAGTATGGACGGTCTGAAAATCAATTCAACTGAAAAGAAATATGGTGTAAGATTTTCTGAAGGAATTAACTTTGATGCTACGTTTGCCAACAAATCTGCTTCTTGATTTTGAATTCTAGGAACAGAATTAATGTTAAATGCATCAAAATATGAGATAAGGTTCCATACCTCCCGTTGATAACTCTGTACATGTTCAGATAAACAATGAATAGAGTTAAGAACCTGTCTGACAATGATCTTAGAGTCTCCGTATACAATTAATTCTTTGATGCCCAAATCAATCGCTTTTTTTAGACCTTGTATTAAAGCTTCATATTCCACTTTATTTTTTGTACAACTAAACTCCATTCTACAAGCTATACAGGTTTTATTTCCCTGCGGGTCCACCATTAAGCAACCAGCTCCTGCTCCTTCTTTTGATTTCGCACCATCAAAATGTAAAGTCCAGATAGAGCTATGCACAACTACTTTACTTTCTATAATATTTACAATATTCAGATTATCTACATCATTAATGATTTCCTTGAGTGAAGAGTTAGGAGAAACAGATGTCACATTACGAATTTCAGATTGTTGTTTATTCTCAGATAAGGCAGAATTTTCAGCTTTAAAATTACCAAATCCTAATTCATACATGTAATTCCCCATAATACAATCTGAAAATAAAACAGGTTCACTAGGATCATGCAATTCTGTGACGGTATGTTTCATATATCTTTCTCTATTTATCTTTATCTGATTTGACTTTCCGTTCTTAGGTAACCACAATGTTGACCAATCAGTGGCAAAGAAACCGTTCAGCTGTTGAGACCAATCCCTACTTAATAATAGCCCATAGGCATCTGGAATATTAGCAACAACAATATCTATGATTTGATAAACTGAAGGGTTACAAGCAATCCTGACCAAGACATCTTTCATTTCCCCTACAACCTTTACATTTGTCCTGTCCAATTGAGTTATTTGAGAATTAGATGGAACATATTTCCCATTCAATTTCTTGCACACTGATAAAGGCATCACATTGGAGGATGCTCCGGAGTCTACCATGCAGTTATGAACATTCCTATTGAAAATTTCAAAGGTAAGTAAGAATGGAGGTGTAGTTGATTTAGAATTCTTACCTATCAGTGAAGCTTTATCAGTTGTTGCTTTCCCTTTTTCAGCTGATGTTGGATCATTATTAGAACTATTTGCAGCAACATTTTGTTTTGCATTAGCGATAATTGAACTCACTGCGGGATTTATAACATGACTATTAGGCATTGGGTAGATTTGAAGAAGATCGTACATACTGATGTTTGCACGAGTCTTGTTTAAATATTCAATGATATCATATTGTAAATCTAATTTAGGAGCATTTTGAACAGTTTGGGTACCTTTGGTTGATTGAGTCTGTTTGCCGGATTGAGCTTGTTTATTAGTTTGTGAGTTATTGTTGTGATTATTTGTAGTAGAACTTGAAGCACCGGGATTGTTTGCAAATGCTCTACTATGAGTGTTATAGGCATGTTGTCCTGTAGGCGGACTTTTAGTCTCATGTTCTTTCACAAGACTATCCCAGAAATGACTGTTAACTTGTTGAGGTTCTTCTGATTCTTCATCATTTTCTGATTCTTCTTCATCTTCGTTTTCATTTATCTCTTGACTAGAAGGAGTTTCAGACAAAGATAAAACAACTCGAATTGTATTGAAAATATCTTCATTTGCTGCTATGTCAGGTGGTGTATTTTTATTGTTTGTATTTGGGTTCTGTCTAAACTGATTTCTAAAATATCCTCTAGAAGGAGAAGCTTCAGAATTGTTTTTCTTTAACCCTACAACTTCATTGGTTAATGTTTGAATAGCATTATGTAGTTGTTCTATATCGAATGCTTTGTCTTTATCTGAATTGGGTTTTTTTGTCTTCCTACGAGGAAAAGAACTAGATTTCCCACTTCTCTCTGGTTCATAGGACATAGAATCCTTCTCGACTTTAATGGCTTCCTCAAAAGTTTCTATTAATGTTGTTTTCCCAGCTCTCTTTACAAACATCCCAAAATATTTAGGTAGGGCTGACATATAATTTTCAATAATTATGTCTTCTGGAGGTTGAGAAGCAATTGGGATTTTATTTTTTAATGTCAGAAACCTTTGATTGAAATCTTTGATCCTTTGTTTAGGCTCCATTTTAATCCTAGATAACTCTAAGGCTAAAAGGGCAGGTGTTTTATCTTCCCCAAATTTATCTAGAAAGGCTTTATTAAATTCCCCCCAGTTTGTGATTGATCCCTGTACTCATGAAAAATACCAAGTAGAAGCTCTTCCTTCAAAAGTGAGAGGAAACAATCGACAAACTACATCTTCATGCTAAAAGTTCAAAGTTTGAACAGCCAACATGAATTTGTCAACATGCACTTCTGCGGGTTCTTTGTCATCTGGGTTAAACTTAGGGAGGAGCTTATTAGAGTGTTTAGGCAAAGGATGTTGTATTCCAGGGACTGCTACAGCAGCTATCCTTAGCCAAGGGAGTTACGGATTTGGTGGGTTAGGTGGAGGTTTACCTCCTCCCTCTCCAGGTACATTTCCTTCCATAGGGCTTTTTTCAGAACTTGATGAACTTCCTGAATTAGATGGACTTGGACTATTAGCTGGAGATTTAGGAGGAGAAGGTGGCTGATCAAAACTGTCTTCTACAGTAAGTCTTCTAGCAGTGTTTGTTTGAGTAGTTTGTCTATGATGACTTCTAATTTGATAACGTGGAGTACTATCAGCTTCTTGTAAATCCTGAGTGACTATGTTCAACTATGGATTACGTCATTGTTGCCTAGGAAGACCATAATATATTGGAGATAAGCCAAGTTGATTGGCATATGCTCTGGTAAGAATATGTCGTGATTCTTCCAAAGTTCGATTGCTTTGTTCAGGAGTAAATGGGGATGTGATATGATCCCGCTCAAGGATGCTCCTAACAGTGTTTATAAACGATGATCTGCTGGTGTCTGGAGGTTGTTGGCTAGTTGTAAATTTCTCATTACTTTTCCCTGCCATTAATCATTAACAGGCCCTCCTTCTAGTGCCATTTGTTGGCCTGATTTTATGAACTAGGCCAATAAGGAGATTTTGTCCACACAATCAGCTTAAAGCAGCGTCCGGTGTGTTTGAATTAACAAAACCTCGCAGGTTGTGGTCCTGCTACCAGCTGATTTTTCTCTTAAGGAGAAATTAAAATCAACAAAATCTAACCTATTCTAATGTTATTTCTATTTAATTAAATCTTAAAAACTATTAAGTTGCCTAAATGAATCCTATAATTAGTTTCAACTATCTAAACTGGTCTTACGGTTGCTTTTTTAAGGAAAGACTCCAAGTTTTGAAGTGTTTTTTTTGAATATAAAGACTTGTTGAAAGTATGCTAAAATTATACTAATTGATTTAACAGCTGTTAACTGGAAAGTACTAAAATAAAACTTTAATCTAAACTATACTATATGTCCTATCTCAGCTGATAGCATTTCTAAAGACTAGATTAATTATTAATCAATAAAAGATAAATAGAAAGACTAAAAACACAATTTAAATAGAAATATTTAAATTATGAATAATAAGTCACTCGGTTATATGACAACAGAATCGAAGAAACAACTGACAATAAACAGTTATTTAAACTTTCTAAAATTAATTAATAATTAATTATCAACACAGCTATTTGAACTTAAAGATAATGTCTACTATAAAATCACTGTCAACATACAAATGATATTTTTAACAGATAGAAGAGTATATCATTATATCTTAAGTTTATAGTAAAAATACTAATAAACAGAATCATAACGATATATTTGTTCAAAATGCGATATTGAACTGATAAAGTGCAAATTGTAATCAAACACACATATATCAAAGCATAATGTGTTAATCTTAAGATAGAAGATAAGATGTAGAAGTATATAATATATCCAAAACAAAAATACCAGTAATGGTATCAGTCTGTAGATGTCCAGTTGTATTCACCTCCAAAGATTCAACTTCAGGAATGAAATAACACTAGCAACAAAATTATACTTCAAGTATGTTTTCTTCCAACACTACATCGCTTGTTCATCAAAATTCCTTACTTATATACTACTATGATTCAGTTTTCCCTATTAATGTTACATGCAACATTATAGGGTTCTTCTAACTAAAAAGAGAATCGAATCTCTTATATCAACCACCTGTCACTATAAACAGAAAAACGACTAGCCTGAGTGTTTGCAAATTTCCAGGCACTGGAAAAATTCTAGACCATTGTCGAAACTCCAACTCTTAACGAACAACTACATCTCCATGCCAACGTATTAACAACGTCCCGAAATTCTGGAAAGGAGTGATGACAAATCCACCTGCATGTAACAAACGAAGTATCTCATTAAAGCTGTTTACAATAAATACAACAAAATAAACTAAGATTTTAATGCATGCCTGTAAAATCTGCGATTTTACAGGCATGTTAAAAAAAATTCATTACCTGTTTGACAGCAATACGATCCATGCAAAAGGAAAATGAAAATAACCATCATGTATTACTTTGAAGAGCGATTACTCTTCGTGCTTTAGTCAATTTGGCCTTTAACTTGATAATCTTTATGTTTTGTTTCTCAATTCTTTCAAGTAGGTGCTGGTTTGTACTTATTATTGACCTCTTCGCTTTTTTATACTGGTCTTTTTTAGCACTTACCTCTTTCCATCTGCTGATCCAATCTAGCAACTCTTCTCTAAATGTTTTATTTTCCTCTTCTAACAATGCTGTACTGGATAGGCAATGCTTAAGTTTACCCTTCAACTCTGTGATTTTAGCCTGGTATGCATTATCTAGTACATGCCACAGAGTTTCTTTTTCATTGGCTACATGAGAAGAAATAGGGTTGTCAATATGTTGACTAGATGATGGTTCAGGGTCTGCAATACCCGTGTCTATACCTGGTTGAGTAACCTTCACCTTGCCTGATTTTACATCATTACCCTTTACGAAAATAGAATTATTTTCATGCATTGTATCAGGGATAGATGACGGGATGTCATATTCCATATGGACGACTGCAGGTTGAGAATCCTGTTGATTAACCATAGGACCTGAAATTGTATGGGTACTGTTCATACTCCTAGTCACCCTTCTCGAAAACAACAGATTTTTCGAATCAAACCCTCCCTTGTCACAGCAGATCTGGGCAAGATGATCTAATCTACGCATAGACTCCCTATCGTGTTCATAAGGTTTATTTAATTCAGATACATCATTATTAGTTTTGCTTTTGGTTAATATTTCTTTTGTTTCTACAGGGGTGCTATGATCTTTACCGGATAAAGGCTGATTCAGGACTGCTTTATAGCCACAAGGGACTGTATTCCCATCATTATCTTTGCTAACCCCATCGTTCATGGGTATACTGAATTCCCTGAATCCTTTTACCTCTGATACAGTTTCAGAAGTTTTATTAACCTCAGATTTTATGGCTTTTCATTTTTTACGAGGGATTCGTCCAGTACTGCATCGGCCCTAACTGACAGTCGGTTAAAAAACTATCCCATGGATTGCCATTTATAGAAAACTGATGTTGTAATATGATTTTGATTAACCCATGGTGGAAAAGACTTCTATCAGGGTTACTAAAGCTTCTAACTGCCTGTGACATCTTCTTCAAGCTTTGCCACAAATAGAACGGTAAATTGAGATTAAAACCTTGTAGTGCTAATAGCAATCTTAAATGGTAAAGGTGTAAATGGGAGAAATTTCCGTCACAGGACACGTACCTTACTAAGATTTCGTAATAAGCTCTCCATTCGGACTTCAAGAACCTGACCAGGACACCTATCTTCAGCTTAGTATCATCCGGTAATGGCAACAGCAGAGACAAACACCTCTTCTTATTAACCTTGCTACCCTTAAACCATCGTTCTCCAACTTGCGGGAGCTGTGTCGCTGCTGCTATCTTGTCTTCGTTAATAATGAACTCAAAACCCCCTATCTGCACACTGTCGTCTTTTAAATTCATGGAGAATAGTTTAGTCACCTCTGCATGGTGACCATCGAAACTCTTAAAGAATTTCCCCCATCCAATTTTCTCAAAACACAGAGCTACCTCCTCGTTGGCTTCTATGAGTTCAGAACCAAAGATTTCATAACGGTTCAGAGGAGCCATAGTTTCTTCCACGTTCTCCTGGCTTCGAACTGAAATGAACGGAGAGGTAAACAAGGAGGGAATAGGTACCCAAACGTATGACATGATGTGCAGACTTCGCATGCTTTGGATCTGACGGATATGAGATCTCTGGACTTGGCCATTTTTAGCCGAACCTTAGCAATGATGAGTGCTGCAACTTAACGTTATATCATGATGTATGCAGGTTTAACCATAACTTAGCTACGACTAGCAGTGATACTCAACCAAATCGGCGTACTAGAGGTCTTGTGACTGACGAATCATAAATTCAAACATTGATTATAGACAGTGGTTTAATAATGAACTTGTACATCGTGATAAAATGCCATGACTATCAACATTCAATTCTGTTAATACGATGCCTCCATATGTTCACAGCTGTCGATTTATCATGAAGCTCAAGCCACATCTTTGTGCTAACTCAGCAATCCGAATGACAAACGTTATCATTTTGACACATGGCCCTTCGTAAACTCTGTCACCTTAATAGTCATCTGCAGTTTAGCGTGAAAGGTGGTAGCACTCTATGTGATATAGTGATGAAATCACATATTCTAATGTTAGCATGACAACTAGTGAAATGGCTTGATTTAACATGACTATCACGTATATACATTAAATTTCATAGCTTATAGTTTTGAATTAATCGAAAATCCCATCGATTAATATTTGAAATTAAATTTGATAGGATATTGAATGATAAAACTAAAATATATGAAAATTCTTATATGATAATCATTTATCCACTAATCTATATATATACAATTTTTTACAAAGTGAGGGTAAGGCATTACATACGAAATATGAACATTAGGTTTAATAAAGTTTTAATTTAATAAGTCACCTAAGTTCTAAGGGTTTAGGACTCATAATATCTTACCCATATCCAACTCAGAGTGCGTTTCATTGATTTCCCTTTGGCATATTATCATATATAATCATATACATTTATCTTGATGATTGAATTCTTTATATAGGATCTAATTAAACTGACTTATTAAACTTACAGCTACTAACTGCCAAATTTACAAACATGTTCTCACCAACTTCTAGTATATCATTTTACTTTTCTTGAATTGAGAGTACCTTCAAAATCAAAGATTCTGAAGGCACTCTATTATAATTTTTGAGTAAAATATAAAATAGAGCTGATATTCCTTCATCATAATGGAATATGAAGGGGTTGGTTTTGGCTTCCAACAGGTCCTGATGAAAATGAAGATTATGAACATCTTGCATCTTTATGTATGTCTGCCAGAATTTGTGACCTAAATAAGAGTGAAGAATATTTTTGCTATATGCAAAAATTGTTGATTTCTTTTGGCAATGCTGATAAGCCCGCATATCTGAAACATTACTTGAGAAGCTTTCCTGTCCATGTTCCTGATGCTGTTGAACAACACCTTAAAGATAAAAACATCCCTCTGTCAGGTCTTTCCCTTGCCCAATTGCATGGATTCATCATGGAAACTTGGCAAGAACATTGTCTGGAGAAAAGAGTGGCTAAAGATTTCAAGTGACACTCTTCAATGTTTTCCTCGGGATTTTGTAAAGATGTTGCAAAAATGCCAGATTGGGGGTGTGGCGCCCACAACCGAGGACACTTCAGGCATGAATCATGTAGTTGTAAGAAGAAACAACAGCCCAAATATACTAGTGTACCTAGATTCCATCGAGACAAAGGCTATAAGCATAAAAAAGGCAAAAGATTTCAAAAGAAATCCTACTTTAAGAAAATATCTGAACCTGCAGATAAAGAAAAATGTTTCATCTGCGGTAAAAAAGGTCACTGGGCTAACAAATGCCCAAATAAAAATAAAAAGCCTAGACTTGCTGCCATGTTTTCAGAAGACCTAGATCCAGCCTAGTGGGATCTAGCTTGGTGTGCAACAGGAGACTACCCTGAAGGTGAAATCGTCTTCTTACCAGAAGAAGGAGATTCCTCTGATTCCGACCCTGCCTTAGATAAATTTGCTCCAAACTCATATGAATCTTCTTCTTCTAACTTTGATGAAGAAGCAAATTTAGGAGGTTTCTCTGGTCCTCCTGATTTCAGTTTTTATATGTTCTCTTTCAACCTGCCTAAGGTCTCCTCAGAACTTAGGATTGCTGAAATAGACAAAGAATTGTCTGAGACCCCAGTCTATCAATATATGAAAAGGCAAGATCTGAAAGATGAAAGAAGAAATCTTTTAACAAGAAGAAAAGCAAAAGAAAAAGTCTCAGAATAAAAAGAGAACTCTGTCTCTCCAAAAATTAGCAAGAATATAGCATTCTACCAGCCTGCTGATTTATACAAAGGCTATCCTGATCATCATGAGGATAGACAAAAGTTTAGAAAAGATAAAGAAAATATGATAAGACTACAGATCAAAGATAAGCAGTATTCCCTAAAGAAGCTGGTAAAAGAAATAGAGGAATTGAAAAGAATGCTTGAAATAACAACAAGAGAAAGAGACCAATCCTCTGATGAAGAAATGTGCAGAGCCTATGCCGAAGAATTACAGTCACCAAAAGCTGCTGAAAGTCCAAAACATTCTCTGCACACTGGTGATTCAGAAACAAAAGACTGCTAGAATGATGAACCATCACTAGGATATCTAGGACTATTCACTGGTCCTAAATATTTCATTAAAATAAAGTTTTGTCCATATGAATTCAAATCTTATGAGCTTGATTGTTTGCTAGATTCAGGTTTCCAAATGAATTTGGCAAAAGGAAATGCTATACCATCTTTTTACTAGGAAAAAACAAACGAACATGGTGTAGCCATTGAAGGAACTCCTGTACAGCTCAAAGGACGAGTTCCAGATTTTCCAATAAGCATCAATGGAATAAAAGAAGTTCTGCAACTCAACAAACTAGACGACCTGAAAGAAGATTGCATCATAGGATCACCCTTCTTGCATAAAGTCAACCTCATTACAGTTGATGAGCCCAATATGAATTTTTCTTGTACAATAAATGGCAGAAGAGTTTCCACCCCTCTATACTATTATGCTTCTTACAAATGTAAGAATCTTGTTCCTCAATCCAACCCCACTCTCAGTCTTGCATAACTGTTCAAAATGGAAAGATGCATCGCCTATGTAGAAATGCACAAAGAATCTGCCCTCTCTGAAATTTCCTCTAAACTAGAGAAGGATTGCACCTTAGAGTCACCTAATGCATTTTGGACTAGGGAAAAATACTTTGTTTCCTTACCTTTTAACCCCCTAGAAAGACCAAAAGCTCAAAAAGCCTCTGCTACCCTTATGTCTCCTTCAGAAAGAGAATTTTGTGCAAATGAAATCAAAGAACTGTTGGACAAAGGCCTTATAGAACCTTCTAAGAGCCCTTGGGCATGTCGAGCATTTGTTGTCAATAAACACTCTGAGATAAAAAGAGGAAAACCCAGACTGGTTGTGAATTTTAAACCCTTGAACAAGATCCTTGAACCAGACCATTACCCTCTACCTAATAAATATTTATCTGGGAGGGAATTTGGCATTTGTTTGAATTGGGAGACCATATTTCTTAACTCTTGAAGCTCTTCTATTTCTCGACCAAAAAAGAATTCGGGTCTTTGGTCATCTTCTTAGATACTCATCAACAATTAATTGTAGAATTAACTAATTTCATAACGATATCGTTATATGTGAACGATGGTACATTATGTTCTTAATGGTTTATTTAATTAGTGTTTATGTATGACATATATTATTGCGCCGAGAGGCGCTCTACAGCCCAGTATGGGAGAGATCTTGTAACATTACGTAACGTTATGTAACATTACCCAACATTATTTTTTAATAACAAATAATTTTTTTAATTATAGGCTAAAATAAATGTCGGCCAGAAAAACCACCTAATATTGGGAAGATGTTCTAATATTCCTACCTAACAAAACAATAAAAAAGTAAAAAATTAGTTATCCGTAAAGAAAATAGAAGATGTTGTAATATTTCTACCTAACAAAACAATAAAAAAGTAAAAATTTAATTATCTGTAAAAAAAAATGTGGATCAGGAAAAAAACACAATATGGGGGAGATATTTTAATGTTTCTACCTAACAAAATAATAAAAAATAAAAAATTGAATTATCCGCAAAAAAATGTTGGCCTTGCACATGGTTTTAAAACCATTTACAAGGCCTTCTAAACAACCCATGGTTTTATTGTACATGGTTTAGGAGGGCCTTCCAGATGGTTTTAAAACAATGTGCAAGGCCGCCTACACAACCCATGGTTTTATCATACATGGTTTAGGAGGGCCTTGCAAATGGTTTTAAGACCATGTGCAAGGCCTTGCATATGGTTTTAAAACCATGGGGAAATGTTGTAATGTTCGTTTCTAACAAAATAAATAATAATAATAAATACTATATGTCGGCCAAAAATAATATTAAATAATAATAATAATAATATATGTGTACCTTAACTAAAAATATATCAATGGATACCTAAGAAGATATTTGATCCCTCTCGGTGCTTGATAGAGCCTAGGATTTGGATCTAGGCTGGTATGTTTCATTGGTATTAGTTGGACATCATAAAATACATTATATTTACTAGAGTGAACAAAAAATAATATGATTTTTATTTTTTAATTACTTATTTTCTAAATTTTTATGGAGTAAAAGTATTGACAGGACATTTTTATCATTGAAGGGATTGATTGAAATTAAAATAAAAGAAATAAATAAATAAAAGATATTATTGATGGGACATTTTTATGATTGAAGGGATTGATTGAAATTATAATAAAATAAAAAATGCATTGTAATCATTACAATTTCTTGTAAATATTTTAATGATTTGATGTTATGTTGTACTTGTATCCAGCGCACCTTTAGGTGTACCCCATGGAGAGAGGGCCAAATTTTTCGACCAGGAAAGGTGTTATTGAGCGATGATGGTCATGGCTGGATCCTTTGGTCCTCCTTTAAGGGTACTATGGCTTAATGGCATTATTGACTGCCCACTAAAGAGGTTTTTAACCTCAAGCTTGGTTTCTGACCCCCCCTAAAGGTTGACTACTGGGTCTCATGGCTCCATTCCCTTCTTGCGTACTCTAGTGGCCTTTGCTTCAATAACGACCACTTCATACTCCCTAGTGTCCCTTTAGTCAGTGGGTCCTTTCTCTCTTTGGCCTTCATTCCTCAGAGGAAGACATCCTCCATGCCAGGTCTTTCTTTGAGGAGGGTGTTGAGGGATTTTACTGTATTCCAGGGGTTAGATGGGGCATACGGCCCTCCCTCGAGCCTACTCCGGCCTTTCGTTTGAATCGATTTTCTTATTCAAGCATGTTTTGGCACCCACGGGTGCAAATACCCCAGGTAGCCTACCTTAGTAAATTATGGGATAAATCATTATGCACTTGTTTTACCCTACTTGGGGTTTTCTTTGGATGGATGTGCTCTCGATGAGGAAGTTTTTTTATTAATGCAAGTTGTTTTCTGGTAATTCTTTGGTGAATCTTTTCTTTTGGTGATGCTTTGATTTGTTGGATAAACAAAAGCACAAGGAGGTCAGGCTTCTTACCTTTTTTGTTGGATGTTGGTGGATGTGAATGTCTAAAGTCTTAGTGGTAGATTTGTTGGATAAACAAAAGCACAAGGAGGTGAGGCTTCTTACCTTTTTTGTTGGATGTTGGTGGATGTGCATGTCTACAGTCTTAGTGGTAGCCTTAGAGATGCACTTTTCCCTAGGATAGGTCACTGCTTTCTTTCTTATCACCTTAGCAACAATGACATGCCTTCCTATGAGGGTGCTCTAGGTTTTCTCCTTAGCTTTTACCAGGTTAGTTTCTTAACATAAGACCCTCCTTCACTAGGTTAGTGCCCCTTCCTCACACGCCCAAGGTTAGGTAGGCCTCGTTCTAGGGATTTTCCTAGCTTTTCACACCATTTCCTTCTACAAAATTCAATCTAGGATTAGTTTCTTAGATTAGTCTAGGTTAGTTCAGAATAGTTTAGGGGTTAGTTTGATATGGTTTAGGATTAGCTTTAGTCAGGATTGGGGTTAGACCAGCCTTTTCTCATCTTGGTGACCTCTCCATTCAAACCAACAGAATCCTGCTTTCTCCCCGCAATACCGTTTGTTTCCACCATCGAAGCCCTCCTTTCCCTGGTCACCAGGCCTTCTCCACTTCGATGTCCTCTTTGTTTACTCTCAGATATTCCTACGAACTCCCACAGTCCGCCCATAGCACATTGATTTCCCAACCTTCGTTGCTACCATCTCCCAACACTTGAAACCTCTCTTTACACCGTAGCATCCTCCATGAGCTGCTACAACACCTCGTGACCTAGCTCGCTGCTAGCTCCTGTGCTTAGGGAAAACCCGGCCTCCATCCTCATCGCATTCGCATCGTTCTTTTGTCGCCCCGCGTTGCTTCCCTTACACTCCAGACCATGCGTTCTCCTTAACTCTCTATCCACGACACTCAGCTCACAGCTTTGTTGTTGCTCCTTCTCGCCTATGCAACCTTTCCTTTTTCCCTGCACGCCACCTTTACCTTTGGTGTTCCATCCCTCCACCTCCGGTCTGCTATTGTTCAACTCCCTTCCCAGGCTACTCTTCCTACCTTCGCAAGCGCCTCCACCAGCTCATAGACCGATGCTTTTCCTCCCGCGCAACCTTTCACGACCTTCTAACACCCTATACCGACACAACACTGCCCACCTTCACCATCCTTCCTGTGTGATATGCAGAGAGGAACCGCAAGCCCATATTCCACCTGCGATCTCTTCCTGCGAACTCTGCCTACTCTTTCACCGCGCTGCTCCTCTAACCCACGCTCGTTCCTTCGTCCTCTCCGTTGCGTCCTTGTGGCTTTGCCCAAGGCCTGTCCTCCCTCCGTAGATGCCCTCACTCCCATGCTACTGGTTACCACCTTCTTCCTCCTCCACGCGGCCCCTGTCTACCCTCCACCCGTAAATACTTCGCTATACCATTTCTCACCAAGCCATAGCTGGTGTCCTCTCCATCTCTCCCATCCAACGATCAATTATTAGGGTATGTAATTGTTCTCTTTTTAAAAACCAAGATTTATATTTGTTAAATGCTTTATAATTTATAATTATCAAATGCTATATGATATATGATTATTCAATGTTTTATGTTTCGAATTGATTCAAGTTTCAAATAAAAAAAATATAATTATTGAATGTGAGTTTTGTAATTAATATTGGGTGAGCATTTGATTCCATAAAATGGTTATGGCTATATTATGCTATGAATGCTTTGGTTTATGCTAAAAAAATGTGTTATCACACGTTGTCTTTTCTGAGATATTCATTAGTTTATCATTCTTTAGTTTTTTATATTTTTAGTTTTTTATATCCATATCATCTCAAGTTGACTTTGTTAGGAACTGGTCCATATACAAAAGATCTTTTTTAAGTGTCTTTATAGGACCGGAATAGGGCTCTTGCCTAAGAGGTTTCGACTTCCAAAGCAGTCAAGGACAAGTAACTAAGGTGACAGTGGTCACTTGTCATGCATATGCTTACGGGTGGCAAGAACTGCCATTTCAACCGGTAACATTTTGGCAACGTTGCCAAAGAACATTTCAAATTAGAAGCGGTCGATCCCGAGTCATTCACACCCTAGAAATAATGACATTCGATAAGAGAATTGAGGTAAGTCTTTCTGGGTATTTTGAAAATATTATTGAAGACTGAACTTGCAGATCTTACCTGACGGCTCCACAAAGGAAGCCCGACAAGGCTTGACACTTTGGTAAGTCTTGAAGTCCTATATATATGATTGCTTACATTTTTTTAAGGACTAACCTATAGGATTACCTGGAGACTCCACAAAGAGCTCAACCCATCCCATCTATCAGGTACACCCTTGTTTTATTTAGTACTTTGGTAAGATTTTCTTAATTAAGCTGGCAGGTTTCTCCTAGCGACTCCAATCGAAGAAAAATTAAAGAAATACTCAATAAATACAGGGAAGCCCGATGAGATGACATCCAGTTATGAATTTTGGATGGAAATATTGGACTTCTCATTCATTCCAAGTTTCCCACACAAGTACGCCATTAAAGATGGTGGTAAGGAACTGTTCCCATTGTTCCAGCAGTATCAGAACCATGCAACATCCCATGTGTAGGAAATCGTACAATTCATCTGAGAAAGTAACATCGTGCATGAATACATCATGATGAGGCTATTTATGTTGTCTCTTCACCTTGAAGTCAACTTATCTGTCAGAAATTGGTATGAGGGTTTTGCTCACAAAATATTTTCCTCTCTTAGGAAATTAATTAATGCATTTGACATGGATTGGGAATGTGATGTAGAAGAACAGGAAAGAAAGGTCACGATCGACAGAATATGGGAAGAAACACTGGGAAACATTCAGACTCAAGGTGATGCAAGAGAAGGAACCAACGATGATAGTCCATTCAAATTTGAATATCTTGATAATCCGACTGCTACAAAAATGGAAATTGGTTTCGCTCCTCTTGATCTATCAGCTTTCCCAGGTTATTCAGATGAGCTACCCTAGGTATTCTAGCATGCCTTCAAGGGTGACCATAATATTTTGTGTATCACATGGAATGGTTTATGACTATGGATTCAAAATATGGTATCAAAGAAGATGAATATGTTTACATGCGATCATTTGTCCTTCACCTAGGAGGCGAGGCTCTTTCTTGGTTTGTGGGCCTAGATAAAGAAATGATATCATCATTTGCAGAATTGGTGGAAATGTTCTGTAACCACTGGTATTTAGGGTTCTGTGACGAATGGGTACCTCATGTCGAGGATGCAAAGGACTTGTTCAGTAAGGAATCCCAAAGCAAAGACCAGGTCAAAGCATCCATTTTTCAAGGTCTAGCTGATGATATCATGAGCACGATAGATGAAGCTTCCCGAGTGGATGAATATGATGATGGTCCCATATATGATGATTTGGAAGTCTTAATCGAAGAATATGAGGAATAGAAAGATAGGATGGGTCTTCCCTTCCAACATACATAGACTCCTTGTGATGTACTAGATATCTAGGAACATAATAACAAGAATTCTGAGGATGATGGTTATTGAAAATTTATGGGTGTACCTTTATATGATTTCTCGAGACCAGGTAACATTGTCTCAATATGTTGCAACGAGGAAGAACAACTTGATGAAGTTACTCAGGAGGAGCTAGAAATTGACACTATTTGTGACGAGGAACTCTTAGTCACCTACAGTAGGGATGTTGAAGACATAACTTTTGAAGACCCTGTTGAAAGAGATATGATCATTCCTTCCCCTTATGAGGCTAATGACGAAGAGTGGATCAACCCTTTTTCCACCATTATTGAAGATAGAACAACACCAAACTTTGTAGATAGTTGTTATATGCAGATGGGCCATTATGATGACAATTTTGAAGACTTGGAACCTCGTATCTCTGGTGATTTTTCCCTATGTCACCATCATACTCATCCTACAGTAGGGAATCTTGTCACATGGAATATTATTTTGCAGATATTCATCATATGATGACCCTAGGTTATCGCTCTCAGTCGTGCCCCAAGAAGTGTAGAATAAGTTGTTCAACCCACTCTACCCTACATCGGAAAGCCCTCAATGATACATCTCAATGAGACCAAGGAAGGTTGGTGGACAGGTGTGAATTTCACCCCTCGATCTCATAATATTTATTGTTTACCTTTTCATTTGAGGCATGAAGGTATGGATTATATAGTTGACAATTTCAAAAGTTCAAAGATTATTGGGGTTACTAATATGATTGTGTAAAAGATAAACGATATACTTGTATGTACAATGAAAATATTGAGTAAATTCAGAGATAGGTTGCAGCTCTCATATGAAGATTTGCAAAGTCCAACCCCACATATAGCCTCCCCAGTTCAGGATTCATGGGAGAGCTTCAGGAAAAAAAGTTTAGAAGATTTATATTGTGGAGGTGTCTGATACATAAGCCCACTATAAGATTGCATCAACAAATATTGTCAAAGTGATGCTTCTCCTTGGCACCAGTTTCAAGTTCTCCAAGTTCTTAAGAGGGTCTGGTTTCCTGCACTCATCAAAACAAAGATCCCTATACAAACTCAACTTATCATCAATGAGGTAATGTCTTGGATTCTGCTAAAGGATAAAGGTAAGACAACATTTATGAATTGCTTACGTAAGTGGTTACATTGGTGGAATGAATTCACTTAACCTATTTTTGTTACCATGTTTAGAGTAGGTAGGGTTAGTTGCATTAGGCATACTTCTGTACATTGCATTTCATGTCTTTTCATGTCTATAGTTTATTGTTCTTAGTTTGTTACCCTCATTTTTGTGAACAAGGAAAGACAGAAGTGTTTTCCTCTAGATTCTTTTGATCTCTTGCACATTTGATGTGTGTAGGTATTCAGGTACCAACATATTCACAGGTTCTCGAGCACTCCCGAGAAGAGCACTCGCCCCACAATTGGATCCAGTGTTACGCTGCGCTTGTACCCAATGCACCTTCAGGTGTACCCCAGGGAGAGAGGGCCAAAGTTTTCGACCAAGAGGGATGTTATTGAGTGACGGTGATCATGGATGGACCCTTTGTTCCTCCTTTAAGGGTACCATGGCTTAATGGCATTGTTGACTACCCATTAAAGAGGTTTTTAACCTCAGGATTGGTGTCTAGGCCCCTAAAGGTTGACTACTAGGTCTCATGGCTCCATTCCCTTCTTTTGTGCTTTGGTCACCTCTGCTTCAGTCATAACTACTTCATACACCCTCCTGTCCCTTCAATGAGTGGGTCCTTGCTCTCCCTGGCCTTCTTTCCTCAAAGGAAGGCATTCTCCATGCCAAGTCATGTATGTGCTTTAAGGAGGGCATTGAAGGATTTTACATTATTCTAGGGGTTATACGGGGCATAACACCCTCCCTCCATCCCACTTTGGCCTTTCGTTTAGAGTGATTTGCTTATTCGAGCATTTTTTGGCACCCGGGGGTGCAAATATTGCAGGTAGCCTACCTTAGTTTATATTTTATTATTATTTTCTTTTAATTTTAAGTTGACATTTAATTATTAGAATTTACTTGTTTTAAGGAATGTCAGCCTGGATAAGTGAGTGTGAGATCATATAAATAGATCTCCTCACTTTCATTTTAAATTATAAATTATGGGATAAATCATTATGCACTTGTTTTACCCTACTTAGGGTTTTCTCTAAATGGATGTGCTCCTGGTGAGGAAGTTTTGTGGTTAATGCAAGTTGTTTCCTGATAATTCTTTGGTGAATCTTTACTTTTGGTGATGCTTCAATTCGTTGGATAAACAAAAGCACAAGGAGGTCATGCTTCTTACTTTTTTTGTTGGATGCTTGTGGATGTGCTTGTATGAAGTCTTAGTGGTATCCTTAGAGCTACACTTTGCCTGAGGATAGGTCACTTCTTTTGTTTCCTGATAGCTTAGCAACAATGACACACCTTCTTGTGAGGGTTCCCTAGGGTTTCTCCTTAGCTTTTACCAGGTTAGTTTCTTAACCTAGAACCCTCCTTCACTAGGTTAGCACTCCTTCCTCAAAATCCCTAGGTTAGGTAGGCCTCATGCTAGGGTTTTCCAAATGTTTTCACACCAATTCCTTCTACAAAATCCAATATAGGGTTAGTTTCTTAGATTAGTCTAGGTTAGTTCAAAATAGTTTCGGAGTTAGTTTGATCTAGTTTAGGATTAGCTTTAGGTCAGGATTGGGGTTAGACTGACCTTTCCTCATCTTCGCGACCTCTCCATTAGAACCAACAACAACCTTATTTCTCCCCGTAACACCTTTTTTTTCCACCCTCGGCACCTCCTTTCCCTGGTCATTAGGAATTCTCCACTTAGCTAGCCTCTTTTTACCCTCGGATAGTCTTGCAAGCTCCCACAGTCCTCCCACAACACGCTGACTTCCCAACCTTCGTTGCTACCTTCTACCAACACTTGCAACCTATATTTACACCCTAGGTTCCTCCACAATCTGCTACAACACCTCGTGACCTACATTACTGCCAGCTCCCGCTCTTAGGGAAAACCCAACCTCCATCCTCATCTCAGTTGCAACCATCTTTAATCATTGCTCGTTGTTTCCCTTACACTCTAGACCACACGTTCTTCTTAACTCTCCGTCTGCTACCCCCTTCTCATAGCTTTGTTGCTTCTCCTTCTCACCTCTGCAGCCTTTCCCTTTTCCATGTGCGCCACCTTTACCTTTGTCACACCATCCCTCCATCTTCAGTTTGCTATTGTTCAATTCCCTTCCCAGGATGCTCTTCCTACCTTCGCAAGCGCCTCGACCAACTCGTATATCGTTGCTTGGCTTCCCATGCATCCACTCACGACTTGCTAACACCTTACACCGACACAACACTTCCCACCTTCTCCATCCTTCCCAAGTGATTACGAGAGAGGAACCACAAGCCCATATTCCACTTGCAATCTCTGCGTGTGAACTTTGCCAATTATTTCACCCTACTCCTCCTCTAACCCATGCTCGTTCCTTCCTCCTCTCCGCTGCATCCTTGCAGCTCTGCCCAAGGCTTGTCCTCTCTCTGTAGATTTCCTCACTCCCATCCTGTTGGTTACCACCTTCTTCCTCCTCCACGTGCCCCCTCTCTACCCTCCACCTACGCATACTTCGCAGTACCATTTCTCACTAGCCCTCGATGGTGTCCTCTCCATCTCTCCCATCCGATAATCAATTATTAGGGTACGTAATTGTTTGTTTATTTAAAACCAAGATTTATATTTGTTAAATGATTTATAATTTATAATTATCAAATGCTATATGATTATTCAATGTGTTATGTTTCAAATAAAAAAATATAATTATTGAATGTGAGTTTTGTAATTAATATTTGTTGAGCATTTGATTCCATGAAATGGTTATTGCTATATTATGCTATGAATGCTTTTGTTTATGCTAATAAATGTATTATCACACCTTGTCTTTCCGAAGGTATTCGCTAGTTTATCGCTCTTTAGTTTTTTATATTTTTAGTGTCTTTACGGGATCAGAATAGGGCTCCCCCTAGGAGGTTTCGAATTCCAAAGTGGTCAAGGACAGGTAACTAAGGTGGCAGTGGTCACTTGTCCTTCATATGCTTATCAGTGAAAAGAACTACCATTTCAACCAGGAACAATTTAACATTGTTTGCAATTTCTGTTGTTGTCACCATAAAGTTAAAACCAATTTAACAACTCATTCTTAGTTGTCATTAGATTTTCTTTTTAGAAATCCCAAGTAATCTCAAAGGTTTACATTTATATTTTAGTTTACATTCTAAATTAATAATGTTAAATTCATTTTGGCGATTAGATCTGAATGACATGATAAGATTTATAATAAATCGAAGATTCCTTTTTAGTTTGATTGCTTTTAAAATTTAATGTTGGTAGGTGATTAGATGGCACACTTTGTTCATAGTTTTATGACACCTCGCTTAAGTACAGTCCTTGAAAATTGTATAGTCCTCGAGACTCATTTGGAAATTAGCACACAAGTAAATTACTTCGAGACTTGGCATTTGGACCTTCTCGAATCCTCTAGTTATTCTGTGAAAACATAGAATGCACTTTGCAATTTTTCTCTGAAAACATTGAATGCACTTCCTGGAAGGTTTCCTTATGGTGGAGTCCATCTCATAGGTATTTTCAATACAAAATAGTTTCTTCAATGTATGAGTATTCTAGACTTCAGGGATCAAATTTGAAGGGATGGTCTTAATTTCAATTAGAAGGGTATATATTCATGTCACTCTTTTTTTTTTTTGTTAATAAGCACAAAACCTTCCATTAATAATGAGAGTGAAATTACAATGGGCCAAAAGGACCCATGGAGGCCACCGATCTCCTCACAACAAACAGCTCGAATTATCAGCAAAATTGAAAAAACCAGAACCGATCACGCTTCAGTTACCATACAATCCATCAGAAAATTCAAATAATAGTGGGAAAAGGTCCCAGCACACATCACGCCTGACAGGCCACAAACAGGCAGGAACACAAAAACAAAGAAACAGAGAAGCGCCTGCTACTTCTGCCCAGCCATCACGATCTCACTTCAGCCAACAAAATGATCACATGATCCTGAACAAACTTATCTAAAACGCCGATTCCTTGCATACTCCCTCATGTGCCAATTCTCCTTCATGACAAGGAAGAACGAAAGCCTAGCCAACAGAGCCAGACGAGCACTCAGCTAAAAACTCTCAAACTCAGCTTACAAGGGGACCGAGGAGGATAGCGATGAGAGAAGCCTAATGTGGTTGATGTAATCGGCCTCAGCAAGAGTTTGACAGTGACGGAAAAAATCCTTTTCCTCTGCCTGGTTGGGGAAAGCCGACTGAAAGGAAATTCCAGCCCCTACACCTTTGTTGGCCGTTGCATCTGCCACTGAATTTCCTTTGCACCTGATATGTATGAACGTGACCGCTGGGAATGCTAGTAGAATAGAGAATAGCTCATCTATTCTACTCTCCCATCTCCAGTTCCGGGAGATCTTAGAAGTGGATGAACCCACCTGGAGTCTGGTTGCCAAGGAAATGATAAGACTCGAATCTCCTTCCACAATCAGTGGGGACCATCCGGTGACCGTAGCCCATTTTAGACCCTGCACCAGACCTTCCAACTCAGCCAGATTGTTTGAACTATAACCAAGATCTCCCCAGAAGATCCCCAGCATCTGTCCCTCATGGTTACGGACAGCTCCTCCAAATCCAGCTGGACCCGGATTCCCTTTGGCAGCTCCGTCAAAGTTTAACATAAAAGATCCTGACTCAGGGGGCGACCAGCAATCCGGACTTATCCGGGTCACCGAGTGAGCATGAATCACTCCCTGGTAGGTTGGGATCGAGGTGATCCCCCATTCATTCAAAGTAAGACGTTCTTGGGCCTCATCTATGAAGTCCTCCGCAGTCCATGGGGTCAGACTGAGAGTTTCTTTGAGGTGCTTCTCTATATTGAGCCACACTTTGTCCAGAGGACGGCTCTTTCCATCAAAGATACGCCCATTACGTTCTTTCCAAATTTCCCAGACGAGAAACCCCGGGAAGAGCTCCCACATACGGTTTGGGATTGCATTCTTAAAATTCTTTGAGGGCCAGTTGGCAATGGTATCTGAAATGTTTCCTCCAACGCGAGCCCATCTTCTAAATTGTTGTTCACCTTTGGCCCATAGCTCCGAGGCAAACCAGCAAGCTTCAAGGAGATGATCAGGAGTTTCGAGGGCTGAAAGGAAGAAAACACAACACGAGGGCCCTTGCATGCCCCTTTTGAGGAGGTTATCCCAGGTGAGGATCCTATGACGGACTAAAAGCCAGCAAAAGAAGGCTATCTTCGGCCAGAGATTATTGAACCAGATTTTTTTCCATATTTCCTCCGACTGACAGCCCTCTTCCTTCTGCTGAATGTGGAAGGCCTCTTTGATCGAGAAGGTTCCTCTATTGGTGTAACCCCATCGGATCACATCCGGGCTATCCACCATGGGAATCTTGCGGCTGGTTAGTTCTTTGAGGAAGTCTTCCAATCTTTCTTCAGGAATCAAATGCTGCCACCATTCTTTTGGCAGCCATGTCCGATGGATTTGGTCTTGAGCATGGGGATTCCAGAAATCCCTGACTTTTTCCTTGCCACTCCGTTGGAGAAGTAACTGAAGGTTATCAAATCCTACTACTTCAGCCAATTTCCCCTGCTGTTGCCACGCATCCGTCAAGAAGAAGGCTTCTTGGCCGTCACGAATCTCCCAGAAACTGTGTTTCTGAACTAAATCACGATTCTGTTGGGCCATCAACCAGATTGGAGACCTCGGAGGAGTTCTGTCATAGCGAATGAGTTGATTTTTCGGCCAGAGGTGAGCATACTTTTGATGCCAGACCAAGGCCCAAGGTTCAGACGAGTGTGTCACCCAACGCCACCAAATCTTCGCTCCCATCACTTTATTGCTGCTGATAGGATCTCGGAAGCCCAGCCCACCTGCCTCCTTAGGCCTGCAAATCGTAGCCCACTCAACCAGCGCCCATTTCCGGCGGTCATCAGTACTTCCCCAGAGAAAATTTCTTTGGATGTTCCTTATTTGTTTCAAAATCGCCTTAGGCGCTGAGAGCACCGAGAAGAGATATAAGGGCATGGCTTGCAGGACAGCCTTGACCAGAACCATACGACTTGGAAAGTTCAGAGCGTGATAGGTCCAAAGAGATAGTTTCTGCTTCATTTTATCAAGAAGTTCCTTCCACGAAACCTGTTTGATGGTGGACTCAGCTAACGGTGCCCCAAGGTATTTTGATGGCAAAGTTCCTTCAGAAAACTGCAGGATACGGAGAATATTTCTTTTGGCCACCCGTGAAGTGTTGAGGAAGAACACCTGAGACTTTTCTTTATTGATTTCTAGACCACTGGCCAGGAGGAATAGATCGAGTCCCTTCTTGATGCCTCGGGCTTCTTGAACTGAGGATGGCCCCATCAACATATTATCATCAACGAATTGTTGATGCGTCTGAGCAGGCTGATTCTCACAGAGGTTGAGGCCCTTAATCTGTCCCGAATTCTGCATATCTCTGAGCAATCTGCCTAGGCCCTCGGCAATGATTATGAAGAGAAAAGGGGATAGGGGATCCCCCTGCCTGATTCCCCAAGTAGCTGAGAATGGCTGAGATGGTGTGCCATTAACCAAGAAGGAAAAAAAAGCTGAAGACACCAAATTGATAATCCATCTGATCCAGTTGTCCCCGAATCCAAAGGCTCTGAGGACTCCTTCAAGGAAATCCCAATTGAGTTTATCAT